>CAUYRT010053196.1:0-35086 GCA_963574885.1 Lepilemur ruficaudatus
CTCAAACTCCTGGGCTCAAGTGATCCTCCTGCCTCAGCCTCCCAAGTAGCTGGGACTACAGGCATGCGCCACCATGCCCAGCTAATTTTTTCTATATATTTTTAGTTGACCAATTAATTTCTTTCTATTTATAGTAGAGACGGGGTCTCGCTCTTGCTCAGGCTGGTTTCGAACTCCTGACCTTGAGCGATCCTCCCGCCTCGGCCTCCCAGAGTGCTAGGATTACAGGCGTGAGCCACCGCGCCCGGCTAAACATTAATTTTTTAAAGAGAGGAGGCAGCAAAGGGAGAAAGAAAACAAGAGGGTTGAAGGAAGAGAAGAGACCGCCCCAGGCAGACACAGCTCTATCCATCTGTCCATCTATCCCCCTCCAACTGCAAATGTTGGCCACATCAGACACGCAGACAGACCCTGTCCCAAGAACCGCAGAGAGACCCAGCAGCGCCTGAGGGCCCCAGGCACCCTGGGGTCTTCCCTAGGGGAAGAGCCAGCAGAGCTGTGGGTGGGGAGGACACAGGAAGGAGGCCCATGGATGGGGGGGTTCTTGCTCAGCAAGAAGGGTCTGGGCCACAGACAGAGTCAGCGTGCCTGAGATGAATGGACCCCATGTCCCCAGAGGGGTGGAACTGGCCCAGAGAAAGCAGGCAGGGCATGGTCGGGGTACACTGAGACGCTGCAGGGCATGGGGCCAGGGAACTCGCTGAAGGAAACAGAGAGACTAGATGGTCCAAGAGGTGGGAGGAAGACAAGACCCTCACTGTCCCTGGAGCTAAGGGAGGAGCCGGGATCCAAATGCCTGCCCCTGGGGTCAGGGTCCCTAAGGAATGAGGGGCAGGGAGGGGAGAAGAGAGCTGATTTTGTTTAGCAAACAGATCACTGGAGGACTCAGCTGAGCCCCAGGTGGGCTCAGGGTCTGCAGCAGGGGGTCTCAGAGGGGTGGCGGGGAGGAGAGAGTCGGAGACTAAAGTCCCCCCCCAGGCTCTTCTGTGGACTGAAGGAGGCAGATGGAGACAGAAGGTCAGTGGAGGGAGTGAGTTCACCTCCGAAAAACCCAGGAGAGGGAACACGGTGCTGCCAGGGCAGTGCACCAATTGGGGCTGGAGAGGAGTCTGGAGGGTGGGTGGGTGCGGTTTGGAGGAGGAATCAGCAAAACTGACAGATGGGGGGCGGGCGCAGGAAGGGGGCGCCTGGACTTCCGTGCTGGAGATGGAGATGGGGAGGGCAGAGTAGGGATTGGGAAGGCACAGGTTTCCTCCCAGACTTACAGAGTTTGCGATGCTGTGGGACATCCTGGGGCGATGAGAAGACACAGATACGTGGGCCCCCGGTGGGCATAGGAGGGCCTGCTGGACACAGGTGAGCAAAGGGGGTCTTGGAAGCCCGCACGTGGGTGGCGTGGCCCAGGGAGAGTTTTTGGGTACAGAGGAGCAGGGGAGGAGGACACTTCCCAGGACCGGTTGATCCTGGAGGGATGAGGAGGGAGCAAGTGTGCAGGGGTGGGTGACACAGGAAGACATCACACACACACACCTTGAGTATGATGCTCAGAGACCAGAAGACATCACACACACACACCTTGAGTATGATGCTCAGAGACCACTCCCCCCCCCCCCACGAGATGATGACTGCTCTGTCTTCCACGGGACTCTGAGTTGCTTCGGGACACAGCCCGGGTCTTTAGGCTCCGTCCTCAGCAGGACTCACAGTAGGTGTTCAACCTGTGTTTGCTGAATATCTATTGGATGGATGGGTGGATGGATGGATGGGTGGGTGGATGGATGGGTGGATGGGCGGATGGGTAGGTGAGCTGGTGGGTGTATGAGTTGATGGGTGGGTGGGTAGGTAGATGAGCTGGTAGGTGGATGGATGGGTGGATGGATGGATGGGTGGGTGGATGGGTGAATGGGTGGCTGGATGGGTGGATGGGTTGATGGGTAGTGGAGCGGGTAGGTGGTTGGGTGGGTGGGTGGATGGATGGGTGAGTGGGTGCATGTGTGGGTAGAAGGAAGGACAGATGGACAGACAGGCAGGCAGATGAAGCAGGATAGGAAAGGTGGGCACCGACCCTAATCATGTATGTACACACACACACACACACACACACAAACATACACACACACAGCAAGACACAGAGAAAAAGAAAAACTCCACAAGCCTCGGGAATGAGAGAGAAAGCTGGGGGGCGGCTGCAGCTACACACACACACACACACACACACAAACAGCAGCAATGACACACAAACAGAGCAAAATTCAATAAGGCTGCTCTGGAGAGCGGGAGGGGTGAGGCTGGGGGAGAAGAAGACAGGCAGCAAGGTGGGGGCGGTGGTCAAAGGAAAGTTTAGAAAGTCAAGGAAGGGGAGTGAAGCCCGGGGGGCAGGAGGGCACAGACAGGTGGAGGCGCAGCCCACTGCCCAGCCCTGGCTCGGGGCTGCTCACCGTGTTGGGTGTTGGCGAATGGGCAGGGAAGAGGCGGTGGAGGGAGGACTGAGCTTGAGAGAGGCCCAGCGGGACGAGACCCCAGGGAGACCCCGGGCTCGATGACTCGCCTCGGCCCTCGAGCTCCACCGGACCTCCCCTCCCACTCCCACCCAGAGGCTGAGCTGTGTGGTTGAAGCAATGGCTCCCCCAGTTTCCCTGCTCCCCACTGGCCTTGGCCAGGGGTGCCCCCGGCAGGAGACGGGAGGGAGGAGGGAGGAGGCTCCCCAGAGCTCAGGCTGCTGCACCGCTCTGCTCTCAGCAGCCCTGTTTCCAAGATCTGGGAACTTCTTCACCCTTGTTCCTGGGGACCACTGGTGATGCCAATGTTGCTGCTCCCCTGGGTCCCTGCACCCACACCTCGTGCCTTTGTAAACCTGGGGGAGACATCTGTTTCCTGTTGGGACCTGACTGAGGCTCAGGCAGGAGCAGGGTCAAAGGGGACCTGAGGCACAGACGGAAGGCCTGCGTGTGTTTACAAATACAGTAGGTCCTTCAGCACGGTGCTTTCAGAGAGGAAAGAAGCAGCAACAAGTGGAGACAGAGCAAGAGAGCAAGATCCACAGGCACCTTCCGTCCGTCCTGCCTCCGCCCTCCCACCCGTGCAGGACCCTGAGAGGAGCCGGCAGCCTGGCGGGGACAAAGACAGCCACATCTTGGTGCTTGGTGCTCCCAGAGGAGTGCTCACTGGGTCCCACAGGGTCCCAAGAGAGGGGACAGCTGTCCTTCTCTGGGGAGGACAGGACTCCAGCAGAGAGGCTGGAGCGAGGGCCAGAGAGGAGCTGGCCAGAGGGGCTGTGGAAGGGGAGGAAGGGGCCTGGGAGTGGGCAGGGCAGGGAGAGGCAGGACAACCCTGGAGGTGCCCAGATCTCACGCAGGCTGGTGGGAGAAACCCTCCAGAAGAAACAGAGGAGCTCGGTGTCTGGAGCGAGGGAGGAGCTGGTGTCCCCAAGCCACACCGGCCCCAGTGCGCCACGGGGGCAGAGGAGAGTCAGGCCGCAGGCTGTCCAAGGGCAGGTGGGGCAGCCTCGTGGGTGCTCAGGGGCTTGGGGCAGGGTGCTCCGTTGCAGAGGGGAAGGGAGAGGGACGGCCAGTGCCTAGTATTCCCTGGGGAGGACAGCACAAGGGTGGGAAGAGAAAGGGGGAGGGAGGAGTGACACTGTGGGGATGGTGTGGGGAACTGGGGGGAGCCAAAGAGGGAAGAGTGGACCTGTGGGGTCTGGGGCTTGAGCCAAAGGGGGGAGGCGGAGGGAACACTGAGGTGAGGCAGCACCTGTGGCAGGGCCTTTGGACTCCTGGGGATGGATGAGGAGGCAGAAGGGGAGGCACAGCTGCAGGAGGCATCTGTGCTGGAGAGCAGGAGGGCGAAGGGGCCAGAGAAGTGACTGGGAGTGACCCCCCCCCATGCACAGGCACACACACACACGTGCACACACACACACATATGCACACGAGCTCTGATGCAGAGTGAGACCCAGTGCTCAAGACCAGCTTGTGCACGGATGCAGGATGGTGTTGGATGGATGGACGGATGGTCCATGTATCAGAAAGCTGGTGCCTAGCTGTGGGGGTGTGGGATGGGGATGCGAGTGGGGAGGGGGACTACTCACAGCCCCTCGGGGGAGACTTGACAGGAAAGGGCCCTCGGGGGAGACTTGACAGGAAAGGGGGACAGATGGGTGGTGGGCGGCAGGAATTAGTAGAGTCAGAGATGACTCGGGCTCCTGGCTGCGAAGCCCCAGGTGGCTGGCGGTGATGCTTAGCGCTAATGAGAACTGGGCGAGGAACACGTTTGGGGGATTGGGACAGAATGCGCCGGGCTCGAGTGCAGGAGCCAAGTCTGCGTAAGCCACAGTCAGCGGCAGGAGGGGAGAAGAGGAGGAGGGTCTGGGCTGCAGGGGTGCTGGGCATCAGAGTGAAGAAGGACTCTGTGAACTGGTCCAGGGAGCCAGTGAAAAGCGGGAGCAGGGAAGGTCCAGGACAGGGACCAGGGACCCCAAGGTGTGAGGGCGAGTGAAGCAGGAGGAGCTGGGCAGTGAGAGAGAGGCAGGACAGACAGACAGACAGACCGTGGGCCCCAGCGCAACAGGGTGGTGTTCTGGATGGACAGACAGGCAGATGGATGAGGGGTCACTGAGAACAGCAGAGGGGGGAGCCCAGTGGTGACCCATGTGTGCACACGTGCACACACTGTGCACAGCAGGAAGCATGCACAATCTCAGAGTGAAAGTGGCTAATGCTTCTCAGGAGAGTGGGAAAGAGCACAGCCGCACAGAGCCATCAAGGCAGGAGAGGAGCGAGATGACGTGTGAAGGTAAAAGTTACAACATAAGAAAGAGAGGGACGTAGGGCCTTTGCGGAGCCCTTCGGGCCAGCAGGTGAGACCCCAGCAGGTGTGCGCACACACACACACATGCCACTCTTCAGCCCCGGCTCCTGGAACAGGCCCGGTGGGTTTCTGTGGGTGGGTGCGTGGGGGCTGGGAGGACCCCAAGTAGGGTGAGAACAAAACCTGAGGAAGGGCCCAGAGAGAGGAGGTCTCCTGAAATCCCCCAAGTTTGGTTGTGACATCGATTTCCTGATGAGACCCTGTTACACACAGAGTGGGGACTAGAAAACACGCACACACACACTCAAGAACGAGGGCCAAGTGCAGAGAGAACTGGGAGAGATGAGGGAAGAAAAAGAGAGATTGAAGCAAGGAAGGAGAGCAACAGAGCACTGGGAGATCCCAAGAGACAAATGAATGCACAAAGTCTGGGGTCCTCTAGACCCCAAAAACGAGGGAGCCACCAGGAGACACACACGTGTTCATGGCAGCCCTGTCTGTAATGGTGCAAAAGTAGAAACAACCAAAATGTCCATCTCTGGGGAAAGGGCTACATAAACTCCGGTGCATCCCTACTCTGGAATCCTACTCAGCAGAGGAGGAAAATCGAGAGCAACTGGATGTTCTAATAGGACAGAGGGCCCCAAGGGAACTATTGTGGGTAAAAGCCCACTGGAGAATAATACGCACAGTATGAGGCAATTTCTCTTAAAAACAAGAGCAGCAATATTCCGATGACAAGACTACCAAACTTATTCTGCATTTCCTGGAGGAATATATAGGCTTCCATTTCCAATCGTTCATTGATCTTTTTACATTGACTTTTTCTTTTGCAACCTTGCTAAACTCACTTAATAGTTCTAGGAGCTTTTTTGTAGATTGTTTAGAAGTTTCTATGTAGACAATAATGTCATCTGCTAATAGAGACAGTTTTATTTCTTCCTTTCCAGGCTATATGTTCTCTTATTTCTTTTTCTTGCCTTATTGCGCTGGCTAGGACCGCCAATATGATGTTGAGTAGGGTAGGGGAAAGTGGATGCCCGTGCCCGGTTCCTGATTGTAGCAGGAAAGTAATCTTTCACCGTCGTGATTTTAGCTGTTTTATGAGAGTGTGTGTGCGTGATGAATTTTTCCCCCACTAACTTGATAACTCTAGTTGTTTCCTCTTGGGAAAGGGAGGATTGGGGACCAAGATATAGGTTGGGGGTGCAGTGGAAGAGACTTAAGTCTCATATGTAATGTCCTAATCTTTTAAGGAGACATGTATTTGTATACCACTGGTGAGAAGGAAAAGTAATTTTTGGAAAAAAAAGAAAAGAAAAGAAAAATAGAAAGAGAGATGGCAGGAAAGGGAGAAAGGGACCGATAAAGAACGAGAAGGAGGAAACCCACAGGCAGACACACAGTCCGTCTGTCCGTCCATCCCTCCCCACCCTAGTCGCACACGTTCCTGGCTTTCCTCTGTGCTGACATCAAGGATCACTGTTTGGCAGGGGAGAGAGGCACCCAAACCAAGGATGTCCGGCCATGCCTGGGGGGACTCCAGGGAGATGATGGGGTCTCCAGGGCAGAGGGGCCAGCAGGGGCTTCGTCGAAGGGGACGTGGTGCCTTATTCTTGAACGATGGGAGGGGAGGAAAAGAGGTCATTGCGGCCAACAGTGAGGAGCCCGTGGGATGTGCACAGGGGCCTCCCCATCAGGCAGCTGGGGGCGCAAAAGAAAAGTGACTGTGGATCTGGAGGCGGGTGAGGGCTGCCTGAGCACCATGGCGGGCACAGAGCGAGCAGATGGTTGTGCCAAGGCCGAGGGCGTGGGAGGAGAGGACAGGAGCGGGGCAGGTCAAGATGAGCGCTCTCCACAGTAGAGCACACTCCTGGCTTGGCTGAGAGAAGCCAGGAGAGAAGAGAGAATGGTCGTTGCCAGGGCAACGACACTGGCCGTAAGGCCAGGGAGGAACTGGAAGATGGGAGAGAGATGCTGGAAGAGGGATCAGCAAGAAGTTAAGGGCCGCAGAGATGGGGATGGGAATATGGCAGGTACCAAAGAGTTCGATCCTATCTTGGCAAGTCTGTGACTTTGCTGGGCATCAAGTGGGGCTGAGGAAGGGACAGGTGATACACAGGAGCCCTGGGCATGGACACCACAGCACAGGCATTCCTCATGGAAGGGTGAGGGCCAAGGCAGAGGATGCAGCCCGTGGAGGGCTGGATGAAGGAAGAAGGTATGAAAATGTGGCCAAGTAAGACCAAGTAAGGTATCACGCCCCCCAAAACACACTGTGTCATGACCAAAGGGACACCCGTCTTGTAGTGCAGTGACAACTGGTCTGTCTTCCCCCTGGACTCTGGGCTTCTGCAGGACATGGCCTGGGACTTTGGGGCCTGTGTCCTCAGCAGAGACCCAGTGGGTGCTCGATGCAATTCTGTTAATGGGTGGATGGATGGATGGATGCATGGATGGGTGCAGTGGTCCAGACTCCCATTGTCTGGGCCTGGGCTGAGGTGGGGACTGATAAGATGGTGGGGAGGTAGGGGGAGTGCTGAGCAGTTTTTGGAGGAAGATTCTACAGGAAGAAGAACAGATGGGCCGTGGGTGGCAGGAGAGTGAGGACTCAGAGATGACTCGGGCCTCCTGGCTGTGGACCCAGGCAGGCAATGACACTCAGCGCTAATGAGAACAGGGAGAGAAACACATGAAGGGTGCGGAAATGATGGGGTGAGTTTGTCATATGCTATGTTTTCAGTACCCAAGCCAGAGGGGCGGGGGCTTGGAGTTTTCGACTTGTGCGCGTGAAGGCAGTCTGGGCTGTGGGCTCGCAGCACCAAGAGCAGGGTGAGCAGGTACAGAGGAGGAGGGGTGGGGCCCCAAGGCATGAAGGCAGGTGGAGGAAGAGGAGGGGAAGGAGACAGAGGCAAGGACAGCAGACAGCTTGCACTCACACACGCACACGCATCCACAACAGACCAGCCCCGGCCCTGACAGGAAGCAGGTGTTTAATCAACCTCTTGTGGATGAATCAACAAATAGATGGACAAAGTGTGAAGGACAGTGACCCAGAGACCGACAACCGCACAGCCCAAGCCCCAGGGGGAAAGATCTGAGAGACTGAAAGATGTGTACACACGCGCCCACACAGAGCAACAATGGCTTGCAGACTCAGAGCAAAAGTCCAACAAGGCTCCTCTGTAGAGAGAAGGGGAATGTGGCTTTGGAATGAGATAGAAACACAGGCAGCGAGGGAAGGGGAATGGGGCGTTCAGACAGACAGCAGGGACACGGACTCAGGCTCACTGTGCACTCTACACACACACTCACCTTCTCTCTGACTGGCACAGAGCCTGGTACTTGTTAGATGATGGGCAGATGGATGGATGGGAGGATCGGTGGATAGTTGGATGGATGGGTGGATGGATGGGTGGATGGGTGGATGGATGAATGTAGGATGGGGGGGGTAAATGGATGGATGGATGGATAGGTGGGAGATAGGGGGATGGATGGGGTCATCCAGAGAGGAGAACAAAACCTAATAAGGGTCCAGACTCTGAGAGATTCACAGGTGTGTCCACACACACACATCACACAACTACATTGTGTAGCATAGCATTCACCACAAGATATTTAAAGATGAAAAGAATGAATAAAGTAGTAAATTAACCAATGAATGCATGAATGAGGCACACCAGAGTTATATCAGAGCCCAATAAGTGAAAGAAACAGAAATATGACCCACAGTGAGACAGACAGGCGCAGACACCCATACTCAGGCATGGCTGTGTGTTCGCATACACAGTCACACACATTCACACAGCAGCCCCACTCACAAACGGAGGCCCAAACCTGCCAGGGCTCCAAGGGGGACGCAGGGGCCAGGAGAGATTGCAGAAGGGAGCAGAGGAGGGCGGGCAGGGAGCGAGGCAAGAGCTGCTGCGGACCAGACTGGACAGGACTCACGCACCAGCTAGAGTCATGTACGTCGCCCACAAGAATTTGTGGAGCACCTACTGTGTGCCAGACACTGTTGAAGGATCAAATTACAGCAGGAAGCAGAGCAGACCCAACCCCTGCTCTCCCGGAACTGACTTTCCAGTACAGAGAAGAGAGAACAAAGAACAAGTGAGTTAATGCAGTCATTTTGGATATTGGTAAGAGCTAAAAAGAGGGTCAAGCAGGGTGAGGCGGAGCCCAGGGAACGGGAGGCCCACTTTGGAAGGGATGGTCAGGAAAGGGCTCCCTGGAGGAGGTGGCATCTGAGCTGGGCACTGAGTGACAAGAAGGAAGAAGGTGGCCTTGTGAATTTCTGGGAGTACAGTCTGAAGGAGCAGCAAGGGCGAAAGGAGTCAGCGTGGCGTCTGGGGGACAGCAGGCAGGCCAGTGGGGCTGGACCCGAGCACGTGAGAGGGAGAGAATGCAGGCGAGGAAGACGCAGACAGCATCAGGGTCAGATCATGTCAGATTTTGTAGGGTGGGGCAGAAAATTTGGATCGTAGGATCAGGAGGTGGCACGATCTAATTTACAAGACCCCTCTAGCTCTGGGTGGAAGATGAACTGGAAACAGGAGAAGTAGGCAGCCAGGCCGGGGGCTGGGCAGGTGTCCCAGAGAAATGATGGCGGCTGGAGTTAGGATGGCACATCTGGGTGAGGAAAATGGGATGGATTCAGAGAGCTTTGGAAGTGCAGTCTGTGGGACTTATTCCTGGACATAACCGACAAAAGCACAAGGGCTCCAGGTGGTGCCACTTACGCGCAAGGGGAAGACTGGAGAAGGCGCAGGTTTGCAGGGGACAGGCAGTGAGTTCAGCTTAGGACACAGCCTGAGATGCCTGCTGGACATCCAAGCAGAGACACTGATGGGCAGTAGGGTCTGGAGTGCAGGGAGAGGTAGAGGGAGGGCGTCGTCAGCAAATAAACCATGCGTCAGACCCAGGGACTGGCTGAGGTCACCTAAGGAGAGTGTGCAGACAAAAAAGAGAAGGTGGGGGCCGTTTAGAGGTAGGAGGAAGCAGCAGGATCCAGCAACAGAGACTGAGAAGGAAAACCAGAAGGCCAAGAAAATCGAATGTTTTGGGACAGAGGAAGTAATCGACCACATTCAACACTGCAGGTGGGACAAGGAAGACAAGGGCTCAAGGCTGACCGTCGACTAGACAACATGGGCATCTTGCCGAGAGCAGCATGTCACAAAGCAGGGAAGGAAGCCTAGTCAGAGGGGTACAGACTTGCAAGGTCGTGCTGAGATCAGAGCCATGCTCAAGTAAAGGAGATGGAATGGCAGCAACGATCACAGGGAGTGGGGTGGCTCGAAACTGAGCTTTCAGAGCTGGCACTGTCCTTGTGCAGCAAAGTCAAAGACAGGGTCACGCTTGAGGTCCAGCACAGGACACGATTGCTGGTCCAGCCCTCGGTGTTGGCTCTGCCCTCTATGTGGGTATCGAAGGCATCAAGGGTGGCCACGGGGCTAGGATAGAGAAACCAGAACCAGGAAATGCAAACCTCCATGGGCACAGTGGGCGGTCAGCAGGTGGCCACCCAATGAGAAGTGCGGTGAATCAAGCTGCTGTGGGCACCGCCCTCCAGGGTAGGGTGCGTGGCGTCTTTACTGACACAAGGACCCTGCAGGAGGAGCACGTGTGGGGAAGACGCTGAGTCCACTCTGGGACACGTGGAGTAGCAGGTGCCCAAGGGACCTCCAGGTGGAAGCATCTAGGGAATGGGCTGATCGTACAGCTCAGGGGCTCAGAACGAAGACTAGGCAGGAGGTGGAGACTCAAGGGTCATCCGAATCTGAGGGGCGACAGAAACCGCGAGCAGGAAGAAAGGGTGGCGTGTGGGGAGTGAGGCCCCTGTTTTAGGTGTGGGTGGTGGGTGTGCCGGTGACAGAAGTGCAGGAGGCCAGGCAGGGGCGAGACTGGGAGGGTGGAAGTCAAGGGTGCATGTGGAGCCTGTCAAGTGTGAGTGGCCCATGGACCTACACAGGGACACGGCCACGGGCAGCTGGACGTCCAAGCCTGGGCTTCCAGCCCTAGCCAGGTGTCATCAATGTGAGGCTTGCTGGGTTTTCAGGTCATAGGACTGGATGAATCAAGCTTCCCAGAGAAGAAAGGAGAGACAGAGGCAGAGACAGAGAGGGACAGAAAGGATATGCAGAGGCTGGGCGATGGGCCCACCAACATTCCAACTGCAGCCAGAAGGGGTTCTCCGGCCCTTCCCCAGGCGTCGAGGGACGCGGGGAGAGCTGGGAGGGCAACTGCAAACTGAGAACAGCATTGAAATGCTGCTCAGAGTCCAGGTGAGACGAACACGACAATTTTACACATCCATGAAATGTGGCAGCATGGAGGCCACCGCTGATCACGGCTGCTGGAAGGGGGTGGAGGAAATGGGGCTGGAGGGGGCGGGAGTGGGGCGCAGCTCTTTCCCAGAGCTTCCCTGAGACGGCAGGGTGGGGGGGAAGACCCAGGGCTGTGGCCGGGAGGGGGATGGTATCGAGGGAGAGACCTTTTTCTAAGAGGGAAGCGGCTTGCACGCTGGCTGGAGAGATCCGAGGAATTTCGAAGGGCAGCCATCCTTCTGAAACGTTAAAAATTCCTGCCCTAGAGACAAGGGCTGTGGGTGGGAATCTGGGGAGAGTACCAGGAAGAAGAACACAGCCCCGGGGTCAGCCATTCATTCATTCAGAAAATCTTTAATAACCGCTCCCCATTTAATCTTTAATAGAAGCTATGGATCGCGGAGAGCCTGGCCCTGCCGTTACAGCTTTTCAAGATTTGCCTAATCCTCGAGGCACCCCATGAGGAACGAACGGGTCACCAGCTTCGTTTACAGACATGGGGACTTGGGAAGGTAACAGGTGTCTGAGCCAGCAGTGTTGGCGTGAGGGTGGAGGCTGTGCTGCAGGAGGGGTCCCCAGGGCGAGAGGCAGCAGGAAGTGGGGACAGATGGGCTGTGGGTGGCGGGAGCTGGAGAAGTCAAGGATGACTCCGGCTGCAGCCCTGGTGGGTGGTAACGCTGCCCAGCGCTAATGAGAACAGGAGAAAAACATGTTTGGGGGCTGCGGAGACAGGTGGTGGGTTTGAGTCCTCTGTGGAGGGCCCGGCAGGTGCTGGCTCTGTGTCTTCATCCTCATGGCCCGCAGGGAGGGATGCTGGGGGGTCAGCATAGCGGGTAGGGAGTGAGCTGCCCAAGGAGAAGGCACAGGATGAGGGGACAAGGATCCCAGGACGGGACAGAGGAGACAGAAAAGAGAGAGACTCCAGGGCCCTTTAACTGTGAGAGAGAAATGTTTGATACATACCGTCCTACATCCATCACCTTACACGGTGATTCTGGAGCCAGACAGCCTGGGTTCAAATCCCACCTCCACTACTGACTTGCTGTGTGACCTGGGATAAGTCATTTAACCTCTCTGAGACTTGGTTTCACCATCTGTAAAATGGAGCTAGTAATAGTATCTACAATCGCATTGACTATATGAATACGATCGTAAAAGATTAAGTGACAAACGCACGCAAGGCACTCAACAATTTCCGGCAGGTAGTAAGCACTAATGAGAATCGGCTGCCGCTGCTGCTGTTCCCTTCCGTCTCGCTCTGCTCCGGAGCACCGGCAGCCTTTAGAAAGTGGGTGCACACAGAGGACAGCGATGTGACCTAGATGGGTTGTGACAACCACGTTAACGAGGGAGCCGCTTACGAAAAGGGGATTAGGAAAGGTTAGCAAGGGAGGGCCATTTGAGCTGGGCCTTGAAGGATGCACACAGGTTAACCAGGTGGAGAAAGAAGGTTTATTCATTTTTCTGGCCACTGTCCGGGATCCCCGAGTGCCTCCTGTGTGCTCAGCCCCATCCTGCACAGGTGCGGGCAGGTCTCCAGAGAGAACCTGGGCTCCAGGCCTGCCCTGGTGCGACTCCCGGTCTGGGGACCAGGCAGGCACAGAAGAGACAGATGGTTATAAGAGAAGATGGTGACAGCAGCAATGGGAATGTGCCCAGTGGCCCATGAGAGCCCGGAGGCAGGATGCCCACTTGGGGGGTGACGGGAAGGGGGTGAGAAGGAGGGACCTGGGTGAAGGGGTGGCCCTGGCCGAGGGCACAGCCAGAGCAAAGCCTTGGAGGCGGGGACCTCACGCTGGGGGAGGCCACCCGTGTCCCCAGTGCTCGTGCAGCCTTCCCCCCACCCCCCGCCGTCCTCGCCGCCTGCAGGCTGCCACGCTTTCTCTCCCTGCCCCATTCTCTGAGTGTCCATTGAACACCTTGGAAGAGCCACGCCTGGGTGGACCAACCTTCTTCTCCCCAGTCCTGCCCCAGCCCCTCACAGCCTCATCTTGTCCTCCTTTCCTTGCCTCTAGAGGGCATGTTACCAAACCCCACCACTGTGACGGGATCCCTCCCTTGCTCTACAACCTTCACTAGCTCCCTATGGCCCACTGGGTGAAGCCCAGAATTCCCCCTAACTGCTAAAACTTGCCCTGGGGGTGACAGTAGCTTTCCTGGCACTGGCCCAGCCTTTCCCAAGGCCAAGACCTCCCTCATGGTGCTACCTGGCTCCTCAGTCCCCACTGGGAACCCTCTTGTCTCGCTCGCCCCCATCTCCCTCTGTCACCCATGCTTTTGTCTCCTGTGTCCCCTCTGTCTCTCTGAGCATCTTTCTGTCTCTCCCTGGTCTCTCTGTCGTTCTGCTTATCTCTGTCTCTCCCTGCGTCTCTTACCTCCCTCTGTCTCTCTGTGTCTCTCCAGGTGACTGTTACACTCTGTCTCTCTCCCTCTCTCCGGCTGTCCTCCTGGGGTCTCTGGCTCCTCCCTGCTCACTCTGCAGCTGGCCTGTCCCTCGGCGCAGACCCCAACAGCCGCCTGCAGGGAGGCTCCATGCCAAGTCCCAGTCTCTGTGTGGGGCTCTGGGTCTGTCCGCTGAGGGTCTTTCTCCTGTCCCCACTCCCAACTCTTGTCTTCCCTTCCTCAATGCCCATCTCTAGAGCTGAATTGCATTTCCTTCCAACCCATTGGTCAGCCCTGCTGTGTCCGGTGTGTGCATGCTCATGCGTGCTCACTCGTCACTCCACCTGTCTGCCTGCCTCGATCAGGCCTGCTCTCCGAGTCGCTCTGAGCCAGGGGCACCTGCTGCATGCCAGGAGAGGGGCTGGGGACGCCATCATGGACACACGAGCCCAGTCCAGAAGGAGAGGGCCAGGGATGGGAACGACCGCAGCACAATGGGCACAAACGTCTGTGAGCGCTGGCCGTGTGCCAGGCTGTCCTCCCGGGGCTCCGCATTCACCCTTCCCTCCTGTGAAAGGGGACCATCGCCAGCTCCATTCCAGAGATGAGAAAACTGAGGCTGAAGGGGTGAGGCCCCAGCTAGAAGCAGTGACACGGGCAGAAGCCTCGGACCTGCCTGGCTCCAAGTCCACACTCAGCCCCTCCCTGAAGCCCCCGGCTCTGCACGACAGCTGGGCTGGGGGCCTTGGGGGGAAAGTGAGGCAGAGACAGGGCAAAGCTGGTTTGGGGTCGGAGTTTAGGCTGGGACCCTCACGAGAGTGGGAAACCCTTATCGATCATCCCCTCCCTCTGCTCACTGTCCCCACCCCCAGGCCCCTGGAGCCTCTCAGGGCCCGGCATGGTCCCCCCGTGCACTACAAAGCTGAAAGTCGACCACGTGCTAGTGGAGGGAGCCCAGGGAAAGTCCAGACCAGGGAAAGAGAGACAGAGAGAAGAGAGGAGACTTCAGGGAGATGTTTGGGGACAGGCCCCCGCCCCCTGCCGGCTCATCTCCCGGGCCACACGAGGAAATCTCCCAGAAACACTGTCCTGTGTCCTGCTCCCACTTGCTGCTGGGAGCTGTGCCCTCCTCCTGCATTGCCCCCTCCACTCCCCAGAGCTCACCACCCTTGAGGAGCCCAAAACCAGAGGGATGGGGCAGGGAAAGGATGGGGGCGCGGGCAGGCGCCAGCACAGCTCTGTGAGTCGAGGGAGGCAGGGGAGGAAAGAGAAGGAAGGGAGGGGAGGGGCGCAGGGATATCTCTCTCTCTCTCTCTCTCACACACAAACACACAGAGGGAGAGAGGCAGGAGACCCTCAGACAGAGACATCCAGATGGACTGACAAGGACACACAGGGTGACCCACGTGGGGCCCCCCACTGCTTCTGGAGGCATGACTGGGTGGGAAGAGAGTGGAACAGAGTCTGCAAAGGAAAACACACCCAGAGAGAGAAAGGCACACAGACACGTGGAAAAGGTCATGAAAAGCCCCAAAACGTTAACCGAGGGTCTCCTCTGCTCAGGAGGTGGGATCACGGGGGATTTTATTTATATTCTTCTGCGCGTTCCTCGGGGTATTTTCAGCCTTTTCTATAGGGGATGCATATTGTATCTGAAACCAAAGGAAAACAGTAAATATCATTTCTGGAAGAAACAGAATGTCCACAGAGGGGAACAAAGGCTAGTGAGGCTTCCGAGGGGCCATGCGCGGGGAAGTGAGAGCACATGCGGGCTCCCGCTCGCCACACTCGCGCCACCATGCCTGGGCTCACGCACGCACACACACGCACACACAAACGCACGCACACAGCCCCATTCTTTAGGCTCACAGCATGAGCAGTGAGAGTGAAATTCCAGAAATCTCCGAGGAAGAAAAACAGTGGAGAAGAGGAGAGCGGGGAGGCGGCCAGGAAGGCTGGAGGCGGAGGGACAGGCGGACACGCTCTCAGGCCAGGCGGACACGCTCTCAGGCCGCAGCACGGGCACTAGCAAAGGGCTGCAGCACCCCCACCACTCTCGCGGTTTTTCTTATTACAAAGTTAATAAAGCTTTCTGTGCTCACGGCAGACCACTGAGAAAAAACGATGCTCTAGTTTTTGAATGAGCAAAAGAGCTTATGCATGGGAGTGACCTACGGAGACGGAGGGACACCAAACTGTGAGGAAGCCACAGAGAGGCAGTGAGTGCACACACACACAAACACACACACCACACACACACACACAGGGCAAGAAGGCAGTTGTAGAAGGCTGCAGAGAGAGGCAGATGGCAGAAAAACAAGCAGACACACAGGCAGGCGTCCAGAGAGCCAGTGGTGTGGAGACACAGCCCCCGGGGGCTCCCACAGGGTGGGGCAAGATCTGGGGAGCCCCGAGCGCCGCGCGAGATACACGCTCCCACAGGTGCACAGGTCCGGGGCCGGCGTCCGCAGCATGGGTTTTACGAATGAATGGAAGTGGGTGTGGGTGGGAACCCCGAGGGTGGCAGACAGAGAGGCACCCAGAGACAGACCAGAGCGACACTGACAGAGAGCAAGGGAGGCAGAGAGGGTGCAGGACAGAGACGAGGCAGAGGGGAGATGAGGGTGCGAGGCACCCGCCACATGCACAGGCGCCCAGGCGCACAAACCGGCTCAGGGCCCACTCCCCAGCACACTCCTGGGGCCTCTCCTCTTGGGAGATGGGACTCGTGGGGACTTCTATTGTTTTCCCCGCTTCTCTGTATTTTCTAAACGCACCATCATGAAGATGGATGTGTTACCTTTGGAATCAGGAAAAAACACGTGCCTGGAAAGAAAATGAAGAAAGAAAGAAAAATGGTGCAGAGGGAGTAAGTGGAGATGAAGCGACAGAGAGCAAGTGAGGGGAGGCTGAGACACACACATGCAGACACATGCACGCACATGCATGCCGTACACACATACACACACATGCAGACACATGCACGCACACACATACACGCACGACTCAGGGAAGAGAGATGGGGAAGCAGTGGGCAGAGAGGAGGCCGGCAGGGGGAGGGAGGCCCCCAAGGCATCGAGCCCCACAGCCCCAGACTGCGCGCATTTGCTGATCAGCTACTGGGGGTAGGTTGGGACTTCAGCTTGTTCCCCTTGAGCCCACCTCAATCTGGAGGGACAAGCCAGGGCAGGGGAAGGGTCTCCCAGAGGAGGGTCCCGAGTCCAAGAGCACGGAGCAAGCAGGGCCCTGGGAGGAAGAGGAGTTTGCCAAATGGAGGGGCAGAGAGCGTGGGGGAAGGTGGGCCCACTGGCCAGGCAGAGGACCAGGACTGCAGGAGCAGAAGTGCCTGGTGTGAGAAGGGCAGAGAGAGAGAAGGAGACAGAGGCCTGAGTGCCGGGGCCAGGACAACCCAGGGAGGGGGCTCTGCTCTTTGCACAGTGGCAAGTTCAGGGGTTTCAAGTTTGGGGGTGGAGGCTATTTCTGATCCCTGACGGGACCACAGAAACAGAGTCCTTCCAGGAAGATACGGGGGTGGCCCAAGATCGGTGGCACCAAGACAGAGGGGTGGGTGAATCGACAGCTGCCTTGGGGACAGTCCAGGCACCTCATGACGGTTTAGGTGGGTTAGGGGCCGAGGAAGGAGAGGGCGGCCCTGGCCTGGGCAACTGGGGGAGAGACTGGAATCTCCCACTCTGGAGCTGGGGACCAGGTCTCAGGAGGAGAGGGGGAGTCTGGCTCTGTGGGATAAGGGGTGGTGAGGACCCCTCAGCATGGAGCCCAGGACTGGGCGAGGCCGCAGCTTGGGGTGTCAGTGGGAAGACAAGGCCCTGGGACAGAGCCCCAGGGAGACACAGCCCCCAGACAGGAGGAAGGGGCAGGACGGAGCCTGAGAGGGGAGGAGGGAGTGAGGGATACGTGGCAGGAGGCAGAGTCAGACATGGCACATCTGGAAAAGCTGAGAAGGGAGGAGAGAGGGGCCCGGGAAGGAGGAAGAGGGAGAGCGGCGGGGACACAGCGGGCAGTGGGGAGAGAGGGAGAAGGAAAGTCGGAGACTGAGCTGAGAGGCGCAGAGCGACATGACGTCGGAGACCAGGAGACCAGGCGAGAGAGCAGAGCAGGGCTGGGGCGCGGGGGGCTGCCCGCACACGGCCCCCTCGCCCCCCGCCTGCCCAGGGCCAGGCAGACTGCAGCGAGCCTCAGAGATAGCGAGAGAGCAGGCTAGAGGGAGGGGAGAGGCAGACACACACACGCACACATGCGCGGCCCGCACATGGGAGAGACACAGGGCTGTTGACTGAAGGAGGGAGGACGCACACCTGACTCGCAGAATGAGCGCAAAAGTGAGACCCTGCAGAGAAGGGGCCAGGCAGGGGTGCACTTGTTCTCTCTGTGTGTATCACATGCTCAAAGAATGACAATGACCCCCAGAGCTAGAGCAGAGAGAAAACAAGGAGCACAGCACGGTGAGACAGACGGACAGACTGACCAAGAGACAGGGGATGGTGTGTGGTACCATGAGACAGACAGACAGACACACACACACACACACAGCATCTGATCCCAAAAAGGACCACAAGGGCACCCACACTGTAGGGAGGAAGGTGGGACAGACAGAGGGACAGACAGACATCCCAGAGTGAGAGAAAACCCAGCAAGGGGTGCTCCAAGGAGGAGGCGAAGACAGAGGGGAGGGGCCAGGGCCAGGCATGTGGCCCTCCCTCTGTGCCCTTCCTTCCCCCATCTAGTCCCTCTCCTCCTCTCCTTAGCTGCCTGGAAGGGGGCCCACTGACAAACGACACTGTTGGCACACAGTAGGGCAGGAGCTCTTCTGGAAGCCCCTTCCCTCGGGAGGCCGCAGAGTTGGGGGGTGGGAGGGACACGGAAGTCAGGGAATAGTCTGTCAATCTGCAGGGACAGTGACTTGGAGCAGGAGACAGCACCAAGGGAGGTCGGGAAAGGGCACTCCAGGCAGAGATGCGGCAGGTGCAAAGGCCCAGAGGGGTGTCTGGGATGGCAGGGGTGGTGGCCAATGTGGGGTGACCAAGAGGGATGAGGCCTGTGAGACATGATAGGGCCTGACACCGTGGCGAAGGCCTGGACTGTGCCCAGAGACTGCAGGGGGCTCGGGGAGAATTGACGCAGCAAAGGACAGGCCTGGGCAGACATGGGTTTGAGAAGGAGCTGGTGTCTGGAGAGGGTGAGGGGGGATCCAGGGACGGGTGGCCATGGGGCAGCAGGAATTACAGTGAGCTGTGGCAGGCGGCTCAGGCAGGAGGGTGAGAGTCGCAGCTTTAGGAGTCAAGTGTCCAGAGCTGGGCCCAGAGTGATCAAGAGCCTTCCGGGAACAAGGGGGCCTGAAAAGGTAGAATCCCCAGTTCTCCCCAAAAGCTGGGAGACTCAAAAGGCTGCACAGTGGATAAAAAAGTGCAGTCCATCCATACAATGGAGTATTTATTTTTCAGCCATAAGAAGGAATGAAGTCCTGGCACATGTTACGACATGCATGGACCTCGAACACATGCCAAGAGAAGGAAGCTAGACTCAGAAAGTTTGCATGTTGTAAGATCCATTTGCATGAAATGTCCAGAACAGGTAGCTTCACAGAGGCAGAAAGCAGATCAGTGGTTTCCAGGGACGGGAAGAGGGGAGAGGGAGTGGGGTATGGGAG
Organism: Lepilemur ruficaudatus; assembly: GCA_963574885.1. NCBI lineage: Eukaryota > Metazoa > Chordata > Mammalia > Primates > Lepilemuridae > Lepilemur > Lepilemur ruficaudatus. The sequence continues at coordinate 19,186 of CAUYRT010053196.1, forward strand.
TTTATTTGGGGGTGATGAAAACGTTTGGAAACTAGACAGAGGTAGTGTTTGCCCAACACCATGAATGTACTAAACGCCACTGAATTGTTCACTTGAAAACGCTTAATTTTGCCTGTAGTCCCAACTATTTGGGAGGCCGAGGCAGGAGGACTGCTTGAACCCAGGAGTTCAAGGCTGTAGTGTGAGCTATGATATCACCTGTGAATAGCCATTGCACCCCAGCCTGGGCAAAGCAGCAAGACCCCATCTCAAAAAAAAAAAAAGTCAATGTCATGTTACATGAATTTCACCTCAATAAAAGGATGGACTGAAATTCAACAAGCAGGCACGGAAGGATACGGATTTCCGGGCAGAGGGAGCTGGAGGACAGACACAGTCCTGCCCTCGTGGGGCTTATCGCACAGTGGCAGAAAGGGTGGTGTGAGAGACCAGAAGCAAGCCCCAAAGTCAGCGTGGAAGCTGATGTCAGGGGCAACAAGAGCTGTAAGGACACAGAAGGCAGAGAGGGGTTAAGAGAGTAACAGGGATGCATCTTAGACAGGTGGTCAGGGAAGGCCTCTTGGGGTCGGGGGCATCGGAGCAGAGATCCAAAAGCCACAAATGGGGGAGTCGTCAGCACTCTGGGGAAACAGCAACCCAGGAAGTGGGAATGGCATGTGCAAAGGCCCTGAGGTGGGAACGGCAAGGGCAGGTGGCTGGTGCAGAGGGAGAGGTGGGGTGCCGGAGGCAAGAAGGGGGCTGCAGAATGCCAGAGCCAGGGGGCCTTCTTGTAGGTGGCGGTTTGTGCCTGGATTTGCCAGTGGGGCACCTCTGGAAGGTAATCGGACCCTAGTGAGGACAGGAGGAGGGAAAAGGAGCCTTTGGCCTGGCCTTGCTCTGCCCAGCTCTGCCCTCCGGGGGCTTGTGGATGGAGGACCCAAGTAAACCCTGAAAGTTCCCCCAACAAACAAGGTTGTTTTCCTGAACAAACCTGCCCAGCAGCAGACAGGAGGGAGAGAGTGGAGCTCAAGAAGCAGAGCCGCAGCCTGACGCAGGAAGGAGAGGAAAGCTCTTGAAAAGGCTCAGAGGGAGGGGGGCCGGGAGAGAGTAGGAGCAGCGAGGCGAGACCCCCGCTCCGTCAGAGGCTCCTGGATGACGCACGCACACGCACGCGGCCCACGCGGGAAGAGGGGGGTCTCGGCCAGGGCTTGTTTGACGCACGCCGCCTCTCAGACTCAGACAGTGACGTGCAGACCCCAGGAGAGGGGAGGGGGAGGAGGGGAAGGAAAGGTGTGAACCAGCTAGCGAGGGACCAGCTGTCTGTGGCCAGACAGACAGACAGAGAGCCCTGGTGCCTCCGGAGCCCCCACAGAGGGGTGGAAGGACACACGGACAGGATCGCCCAGGCAACCCCTCAGTCAGAGAGACACCCCCCAACTCAACCCTGTCCACAGACGGGACTGGCCAGCAGACACACAGAGAGACATGGACAGACAGTAGCCGAGCAGCAGGCCAGGTACAGAGACCAGCAGAGCTCCTCCTAAACCGGCAAAAACAGGCAGCCAGAAACCCACGCCAGGACACACAGCCACACACACACACACAGACAGATCAGACACGAGGACATCCAGTCAAACATACCACCAACACGTCCACTGCCCAGAGAGGGACAGCCAGAGCAGACACACCCCCAACACTCAGAGACGGATGGAGAGACACGGACAGGGATGCACCCAGGAGAGACACTCACTCTGAGACGGGCCAAAACACACCTGCTGCCACGGGGAGAGAAAGGCAGGGCACGGCGAGGGCAGGATGGAAGGAAGGGAGGTTGGGAAAATGAGAAGATGGAGCAGAGGAAGAGGACGTGAGGCCATGTGTCCACAGCCCAGCAGCCCAGGGGCCAGGGCCATGGATACGCCTCTGTCCCTAGGCTGGCCCAGCAGGGTGCTCAGTCAGGAAGCGTTTACTGAACACACAAGCTCAGTGTGGGTCAAGTGCAGGTGGGAGCACTGCACCAGCGATGGCCCTGCAACAGGTGACAGGGATGCCAGGGAGGGGACTAGAGCACGGCCCAAGGCAGAGGTTCTGGGTGGAGAGGCAGGGACAGGCAAGGCCATCTTGGGGACCACATGGACGGATGTTGTCCTCGAACCCAGGTCTACACTGGGTGCCACTCAGGGCACTCAAGCCAGGGTACCTGGTGGCTTTGGAGGAGGCGGAGGATTCTGTCATGGGGTGCCCACAGATGTCTGGGAGGCTGGTGTACAGGGAGAGCTGGAACTCAGGGGGTGGAGGCCAGGGGTGGTCCCTACAGAGGGCGAGGTCACCAGGCTTGGGCCAGAAGGGAAGCGGATGGGGAGCGAAGCTCAGAAGAAGGGTACAACTCACAGAGGCACCTGCAGGGAGCAGGGAGGCTCAGGGGACACCGTGTGCACAGAGGCAGACAGCTATGTCTGCAGGAAGGCGGTGAGGTCATGAGGTGACAGTGGCAGCCACTTGGGGTCCAGCACGGGAGTAAGCAGGGGGTGCAGCATGAAGGCAGCTTGGGAGCAGCAGAGGAGCCACGGGTGGGGCAGGGAGGGGTAGGGGTCGCTCTGCGGCGGGAGACACGGACGCGGGGAGCGGACAGGCCCCGGCTCGGCTCGCGCTCCTGGCTAGAGCCCCCCAGTGTGGGCGGCTTGTCTGTGCAGCACGCAGGGTTGGCCAGGGGGCGGGAGGTGTGGGGGCAAGGGGCCAGGGGCACGTACTGGGCAGGACGGGAACCAGCCCCACGCACCCCTCAGAGCCAGCGGGGCAGGAAGCAGGGTAGGCACAGTCAGAGAGAGACACAGGGCCAGGCTCACCTGGAAAAATCCAGATGCAGCCCAAAGCGTTGGAGAGGAAGGGACGGCAGCAGAGGTGGGGGAAGCAGAGAGCGGAGATGGTGGGTGAGGGGGACACACACACAGACAGACACACACACACTTCTGCAGCGAGCGCAGAATAGAGCTGAATTCAATAAGGACTTGGAGAGGGAGCAGCAGAGAGAGCGGGAGGGAGGGCGGTGTTAGACACACCGAGCCAGCTTAATAGGGATTCGGTGATTGTTGATGGAATAGAGGAACAAAGACAAGGACTCCCAGGAGGGAAGCGACAGCTGAGAAAGTTCCAAGACAGACAAACAGACAGACAGAATGTCACACACACACAGAGAAAAAACTGCAAACCATAAACAGGAGGCGCAAGAGGGAGCCCGCCAGGGGCTGGGACAGTCCATTCTTGCGCCAGGTGGCAGAGCCACAGGTGTAGACGCATAAAATTCGTCAGGGTTTTTCACTTCAGATTTGTGTGTTTTATAGTGTATAAGTTATACGCCAATTTTTTCAATGAGGGTAAGAGGATAAAAGAGGGAAGGAAAGATGAATGCATCAGACAAGGAGACAAGAATGAACACACACACATACACATACACACACACAGGTGTAAAAATGATGCCCAGGTGAGAATAAACCTCAGGAAGGACGAAAAAGGAAATAAAAAGATAATGTGACCAAGAGAGAGAAAAAGATTGACTCCTAGACCCTCACATGGGGAGGGAGAGGCCCCTGGGAGACCTGCATGGGGAGAAGGTCTACAGGGGCCTGCTGGGGGAGGGCGGGGTCCGGAACCCACAATGGCGGGGGGCAGGCTGGGAGCTGAGATGGCCCCGCAGGAACCAGCAGGGAGGACAGGAGGGCAGGCCCGGGAGAGGCAAGGCCACGGGAGGGAGAAAAAGGGCCCAGAAATAGCTCTCGGACAGAGAGGTGGACGGACAGGCAGATGGCCTCAGAGACGGATGCGGAAAGAGACAAGAAGAGACGCCGGGGGACGTGGGGAGAGAGACTGACACGGCCAGGTCTGCAAAAGTCAAGACGGAGCCCGAGAGAGGGCTGTTTCTCGTACACGTACACACACACACACACACACACACACACACACACTGCACACCTCACGGGAGCTGTTCAGCATGTGTTGACCAAAAAAAATATCAAAGAAATTACCTCAGAGTGTAAGAGGAGATTAGGTACAGTGGCAGGGATGACACACAGACAGACAGCTTGTCACACACTCTGATTCACGCACGCAAGCCTCTCTCCATGAATGCCACACACATAGCGCCAGGGCAGATTTTAGCGGCGCCTTAGAGACAGGGCGAGAACAGGCGGGAAGGAGGAGAGGCGAAGACACACACACACACACACACACACACACAGAGCCCAGCACACAGGAGATACCAAGGGGTGTTGATTGAATGAAGGGACAAATGCAAGTGACTCAAAGAATGAGCACAAAAGCCAAGCCCTGCAGAGAGGGGGCCAGGGAGGGGGCTGCTCTGACCCCGTCTCTCTTTGTCACACACACAGGGACACACACACACACACACACACACGCACGCACACACACAGCCAGGCAGGAGCAGCTGCTCCGCGATGAGTGTTATAGGAAGAGCCGAGGGAGTGAAAGGAAACAAACCCCCAGCCCACGGCAGGGACCCCCAACACTGGAGTGGCAGGTGCTCCACACCCTGGCAACCCCGCAGGCCCGCAGAGACTGGGAGGGCAGGAGCCCCGGGGACAGGTGAGGAGCTGGGCCGGGCTTGGCCACACAGACGCACGCACACGCCTGAGGGGACTGTGCAAGTGCTGGGGGCCGCGGGGGCAGTGGTGGGGTGGGGGGAGTAAATGAATGGGAGGCGGAATAATGGCCAATAATGGCCAAGCCCGCTGGAAAGAGCAAGAACACACACACACACACACACACACACACACACACACACACACACACACGACTTTGCAGTCACGTCCTAGCGGGAAAAACGAATTAGTGCCTGAGCCAGTAACACACAGAGTTAAACTAAAACTGAGAGGCAAAGACGGAGAGAAACAGAAAGAGACAAAGAGAGGCTCAGCGACAGAGAGACACAAAGAGAGAACAAAAACAAAAGACAGAACGAGAAAAGCAGATACGAAACGGAGACAAAGACAGGAAAACTAAGCCAGGGAGAAAAGGAGAAAGACAGTGAGAACGGCTGGGTTAGGACCGCATGAAAGAACGAGGGAATGGGGGAAAGAACAAGGGAATGGGGGAAAGCAAGATGGGCCCAGGGTGGGAGGGCCCCTCTGCACAGCCCGTACTGGACTCGGGCAGAAGCCAGGGGCCACACGCCACATCCAAGCCACACGCGCGCCGCACTACACACACGCTACGCTGCACACGCTGCCCGGGGCTCACACACTGCACAGTGCGACACATGCACTGCACACCGGACACGCACGCCGGGACTGTGGTGGACAGAGTGTGGGGGGGAGGGGCACGGGGAGGCGAGGAAGGGGGAGCCAGACCCAAGGAATCCCACGCGGACAGACAAACGCGGGAAGGCCAGAGAAAAGACAAACGCCAGTAAAGCCCCAGAGAAGACAGGGAGGGAGAGAGATCGGAGAGAAACAGGAAAAACAGGAGCCCTCTGCGGACTCCCTTGCCCCTCTCTTGGCGTGTGTCTGTGTGTCTGTCTGTGTCTCTCTCACACACACACACTGTCACAAGCCCCAGAAAAGTGCACACATGCAGAGGCGGGGGAGAGAGAGAGAGAGGCTGTGACGATGTGCTGCCTGCCCCGGCCTGGCCACCTGGGCTCTGCACGTGGGGGCCGCTGCCCGCAGTGCCCCCTGCTCCCCACTTCACTAGTCATCCTTCATTCTCCAGCCTCAGCTCAGCCTCTCCTCTCTGCCCCTCCGCACAGGCTCAGAGCCCTGTTTGCATTCTCCCAAGACCCGGGGCTCTGCCACCACCGTTCTGTCTGTCCGTCCTTCTAGGCAGTGAGTGGCCCCAGCTGATTTCCTGGCCCGGAACCCCTAGCACCCAAGCCCCCAAGCCTGGGCGGGCCCCGCAGTGGGTGCTGAATGGAAACTTGTTAAAGGAACGAATGAATGAGCCGGCGGGTGAAAAAGTGCAGGAACGCCCACGCACCTGCGTGAAAGTAAAGTTGGAGAGATGCAGGGTAATGGGGACCGAAACAGCAGAGCGTGAGGGAGGGAAGGGGGCGAGAGAGACTGGAGCGATGGGAAGACAGGGGCCCGCACACCTGGAACAGTCGAGTTGGAGGTACAGTAGGGGCACGGGGGGAGGACACGAGAAGCCAGGGCAGGCAGCAGGCAAGTGAAGCACTTGGTGGACGTGTGCACACACGCACACACACACGCACACACACACACACACACACACGACAAAAATGCCACACACATGGAGCCAGTCCATCGCCTTAGAGACCGGGAGAGAACAGGAGGGCAGGACGGAGGGGGCCTCTCTGTCTCTGTCTCTCTCTGCTGGGCAGGAGCAGCTGCTCCACAATGAGTGTTTCGGAAGAGCCTGGGGAGTGAAAGAAAACAAACCCTCAGCCCACGGCAGCGACCCCCAGTGCTGGAGCCAGGGGAGGCGGGGAGCGGGGGCAGGTCAGGGAGCACAGCCATAAGCCTGCGCATCTGGGACGGCAGGAGGCCCACGGGAAGACAAGGGGCCGGACCCCACTCCCAGGCAGACACGAAGATACACAGACGCAGAGGCTGCATGTGTCTGTTTTGGGGAAGAAACAAATGAATGGGGAACCTCAGAGGAAGGAACAAACCTATGGGGGCAAAAGAGATGGACAGAGAGAGACACAGAGACGGAGAGACAGAGAGGGGGTTTCTCTCCCCACACACACACACACGCATGCACACACACACGCACACACACGCATGCTCGGGTCTCTCTGTGATGCACTTGCACAGGGCAAGCTGCAGGAGCAAAACAAAGAAGAAGAAAGATACGGCCGGGTGCCGTGACACATGCACGCAGTCCCAGCTACTCTGGAGGCCAAGGTGGAGGATTGCTTGGAGGCCAGGAGTTCGAGGCTGCAGTGAGAGGGTAGAAGGCGCAGAGGACACACAGCCTGCCAGAATCAGCATGTGCCCAGGTGTGGCAAGACAAGGCGCTCAGCAAATACACAGCCCATGATACTTTTAGGGGCCCAAGAGAATGTTTAAATTTCTTTTAAAATCAGAAAAACAATGAACTTTTAGCTTGAAGAAAATGTTTTAATAAGTAATGTTAATGTATTCATCTTTTTGGAGGAAGGGCACAGGCACCCAAGGCCACACAAGTCACCACAGGGCTCGGGCTGGGTGCCCGGCCTGGGACTGGGTTACTGAGGCTGGGTCAGGACAGATCTCACTGCAGGGAGCACCAGAGACAGGAACCCAGGCCAGGGGCATCAGGAGGCCTGCCCAGAGAAGGCGGGATCTGCAGGCTGAAGACAAGGAAAGACACGGCAGCGGGCGCAGGACGGTGAAGCCTGCAGCCAGGGAATCAGATGACAAGTGTCAGTTGGAGCATGACAGGTGAGGGAGACACGGTGGGAAGAGGAAAGGGAAGGTCACGGCAGAGCACCAGCAAGAACTGGCTGGGCCACCCAGGGCAAGTGGCCCCGTGTCTGGAGTCCTGCCGAGGGGGTGGGAGTGGACACGTGCATTAAGTTTTGGGGGTTGTGGGTGAGATGTCCAGGGATGGTCGCCAGGGAAACCATCCAGGAGGCAAGCCTGGAGGCTGAGGCCGGGCCAGAATGGGCAGTGAGGAGAAAATACCCCAGAGGCCAAGCTCCCGGGAGCCCCAAGGACGGTGGACGAGAGATTCCTGCAGACACACGTGTATGCAGATGCACACACGCACACACACACACACACGGAGAGGGCAGCAAGACAGAGGGGGAGGGAAGAAGAAAGAGAGGTCAGGTGGTAGGTAGAGACAGAAAGACAGATGCGCTGGCATGGAGATCCAGCCTCATGTGCATGGACACACACACACACACACACCCCAGGGGGTGGGACAATCAAAGAAAGAGACAGGCATTTAATGAGAACACAGCAAGAGGGAGGTGGGAAGCAGAGGCTGACACACACACAGACAGACAGATGGACACAGGCCCAGGATGCCAGGAGACATGCTCCAAGGGAAGTACAAGTCCGGAGTTGGGTGGGAAGAGCCCCAGAGAGGAGAGGGCTGGAGAGAGCAAGAATCAGGAAGGACCCGGACAGACAGAGGGTCCATCTTCCTGCCTCTGCCCCTCCCGCCCCCCCACTCCAGCCCATCCATCCCCATCTGGCTCCCTCCTGTCTCTCTCTCTGTCTTTGCCTGTCTCTTTCTCTCTGCAAACCACAGCTTTTTGGAGCCCCCGAGAGAACAATGGGGAAAGAAGACGGAGATGAGAGAAAACGCGGACAAGTGACTGTGTGTGCAGTGTGTGCGCACGCATGTGTGCCCTGCACAAAGTCTGGTCCCGAGAATTTTACGAGTGAGAAGGGAGGAGATGAAAGGAGCAGAGGATGAACGAAGACGCCGCAGCGCCCAGCACAGCCTGGGAGGCAGCGGGAGCAGGGACACGAGCATGCCACGCACGCCACACCACCGCCGCACATACATCACACCACACACCCGACACGCACTACAGACACTCTGCACGGACCACACACCCTCCGTATACCACACACTGTGCACACTGCACACACCCGACACACAATACACAAATTATACACACCATACACGCACACTGCATACACCACAACCCCCCCGCATACAACACACACAGCACACACCACACACACGACACCATGCATACACCCCACACTGCACACATGGCATACGCCACACCCCCCACGCTGCACACGCGGCACACTGGAAGCGCAATGCTGGAAGGGGAGGCCATGAACGCATGCAGAAAGGGAGGCAGAGAGGGGGCCTGACACACCCTTGCAGGCAAGCGCCCTACTCACACGCGTGCAGGGCCATGGCAGGACCGGCCCGCGGGGAATCTCCAACCCAAGTTTTACGTAGGAACGACGAGGCCAGCAGTCCAGAGAGAGAGTGACAAGTGCCGTCCGGAGGCTGGAGAGATGTAGAGATGGAGAGAGACAGAGACCGTGAGGCAGAGAGCAGTGACAGGCCCAGAGGGTCACACACACCCAGGCAGGAAGGACAGAGCAGGGGATGCGAACTATGATTTAGTCTTATTTGTGCTTTTCTGTGTCTTTCCTACTCTGCCAAAAAGAATATATATTATTTTTGTCATGGGGGAAAACATTTTGTTTCTCAAAAAGAAGAAGGGCAGGCAGAATAAAAGTAAAACCAACTGAAACCAGAAAGGGAAGGCTGGGCACGGGGTCCCAGGGCCTCTCTTTCCCTGAAGGGGGCTGGAAACCGGACAGGGTTGAGGAAGGAGGGGACAGAGGGGCTGGAGGAGGGGCGGCCTTGCGCCTCTGCTCTGTGTCTCTGTGTGTCACAAGCAGAGCGGAGCGACTGAACTGGATGCAGGCCCAGAGCAAGGAGTTGCAACCAGAGGGGGCACCAGGGACAGGAGGAGGCAGTGGCGGAGTGGCTTTCCCACCTCCCCTGCCTGATCAGACGCCGCCAGTGTGTCCTGCCCTGGGCTCGCAGAGGGAACCTCATCCAGGCCCTCTGGACGCTGTTGTAGCTAGCAAGCTGCGGGACAACGGTGACTGAGGGCAGGGAGAGCTCCCAGGGGTGGCCTGTGGCCTCCGAGGTGTGTTTTGAAGGCCGAAAACGAGTCTGCTGAGAGGGAGAAAGAGTGTTTCCAGCAGTGGCAGCGGCCTGGCAAAGGCTTGGCGGGTGGAGGGGCCCGGGAAGAGTCGGAGAAGAAGAGAGATGGACCTGGAGGAAGACCGAGGGACAGGCTCGGGCGGGCGCGGGAGACTAGAGAAACAAAGAGACACAGCACCCAGGCCCAGAGGAAGAGAGACAGCAATGAGCATCAGGGAGACCCAGAGAGACACACACAGAAAGAAGAAAATCAGAAGCGCAGAGACAGAAAGACCAAGGGGAGGGAGTGACCGCGGGGGGAAGGGGCAGAAGAAATAGAAAACTGTCAAGACAGAGTCCAGAGAGAGCTGGAGACGCACTGACAGACGGGGGAGGACGGCGGAGAGAGCCGGCGGGGCAGCTGTCCCGCCACCAGCCCCCTACCCCCCGCCTTGGGGACCGCGCCCGGCCCCCCCACCCCCGGCGCCAGCGCCGCGCAGGCGCACTCCGGGTCCGCCGCGGCAGCGCGGGCGAGCGCTTTGTCCCCGCCGGGCTGGCGCGCGTCCCCGGCGTGCTTGCATGTGGCCGGGCGCCCTCGAGCACACGTGGAGTGGCCGGCGCCGGGTGCGCGCCTGAGCTCACACGGGTCCGCACGGGCACACGCCGCCCCTACCCACGTCCGCGCGAACTCAGCTACACGCGGCGGTTCCCGCACGCCCCAGGAGGCCGCAGGCTCAGGAAACCTCCCCCCCATCTGTGTCCACGGGGTACACACATATCGTACACACAGCCAGAACGGACAGGCCCGCAGGCCTCATCCCCCATTAATGCCCAAGTACACATCGGGGACACACGGCAGGAGCCCAGGCTCACAGACCACCTGGACACCTGCACACACACAAACGTCCAAACAGCACACCTGCACAGATACCTGTGAGCAAATGGCAAACACCTGCCCTCATGAACACAAAGGCGCACCCAGCGGGGCACACACTCCTACCAGCAAGGAAAGGGCAAACTCATATCCAGACCCACCTCTGCTCCCGTGACACCCCACACCCCGTGCAGTCTCCATCCTGACCTGGACACTATGGTATATTTGGCTTGTGAAAATAACACTGAACAGAGAAATGTCCAGTTTTTGCAACTTGTTCTTAATTAAGCAATGTTATGGCCAGAGGTGACTCCCACACGTAGGTTTGCGATCTGATGTGTATTTATGTAAAATAAATCTCTTCCAATGGAGACTGTTTGCTAATCAACTTTCCGGGTTGGGTCCTTTGGTGGCAGGGCGGAGGAGGAGGGCAAGGGTCTTTGGATTTTGCTTCAGAATGCCCAGGACTTTTGCTGATCTACCCCCACCTCCAGCCCTGCCCAGCATTCCTCGGAAACAGGCAAGTAGCACACACAGCAGTATCCTCACAGTGTGTTTGTGATCTCCCTGTGACCACACCGGCAACTCCACACAGGCCTGACACTCCCCCCCACCCAGTCCCCGGCGTCAACTGCCACCATCTACCACATCCTGTCCTTGTCACACTTGGGAAGTCCTGGGCTTCGCCTGGTGCTTCTCCCAGGTGTTCACCCCAAACACAGGTGCAGATGTGCACACATGGCCACATGCCACCGTGGCTGCCTCCAATCTGATCATATCACCTCCTGCCTGGCCCAAAGCCCTCCAGCTACCGGAGCTGCCGGACCAAGGCCCTTCTAATGGCAGTTTGTTCTCACAACCCACCCCTGTCACCCTCCGGCACACAGTAGATGTTCAAAAAACTGTTGGCCAAACTCTGAGGTCTGTTTGTGTTTAATCAGACAGTATGCAAAGTATTTACAACCAATTCTGGATCCCACCCTTCCTCCCCCCAAGCCTGGGCCACGGAATTTGGGACCACCAGGCCCAGCCCAGAGCCAGGGGTCCCCCAGGCCTCTGCATAGTCATCTGAAATCTACAAAACACTGTTTTTTTTTAAAAAAAGGACAGTATTAGGGCACATTATACAAAGGGCCTCGGGCAGTTGGAGGGGATCTGAGAGCACGCTGGGGTGAGCGAGCCCAGATGTGACCGCGATGGATGGGAGGAGACTTGGGTAATAAACACGTATGAGAGGAAAAGTTGAAATTTCATAGGCAGGCACTGCTTGGCCTCCTTCCCCGCTGGCAGGGCCTGGCTGGCTCGAGAACCCCTGGCAGCGGGAATGTTATTGCTATGATGGGGTGCCATGGGTGAAATGTATAATGTGTCTGGGGGACAGAGCAGGGGGTGTTTTTACATGTTAAATATGGACACACATGGAGACACACACACATGCACACACATACACACACACAGGGACCCTTGGCAAGATGCCACAAATTTGTCAGCTGCCCTTTTACAGATGGACACACTGAGGCCCAGGGAGAAGCCACCACACACCCTAAGGCTGAACAGCAGAGCCAGGGCCAAAACAATCTCCTGATGTCCTGGGGTGGGCTCCCCAGGGATGTCCTGCCATAGAATCTGGACAGGACGGGAGCTGAGCAGTTGCAGAGGCCATGGTCACACATGGGGCAGACGCTACAGCCCAGAGAAAAAGCAGGGGCCGCCCAAGGTCACGCAGCCAGTCCTGGTGCGTGGCAGTCAGCACCTCGTCCTCTTTTACCTCAGCCCAGGCACTCTTTTCCCGTCTTATGAGTAAAGGGGTGCCAACTCGGGCAGGAGAGCGGAGGCCAGGCGTTGAAATGCCACAGGACAGACTGGGGGTAGGAGGACGTGGGGTTCCCTCCTGAGGTCAGGGCCAGGGCCTCCCAGCCTCTTGGCTCTTCCATTTCTGCTTGATTGCCTCCAGAGCCAGAGAGCTCACTCTTTCACAGCTGGCTGGCTCTAAAGATCTAAAGTTGGCCATATCCTGATTGAAGCCTGCCTCTCCACACCTATCCCTGCCCCCCATGCCCAGCTCAGCCTCACACCTGCCTCCATTCTCTTTTCCCACGACAGGCCCACCGAGTGGGCAGCAGCTGCAGAGCTCTGCTATCTCTAACCCGTCCTCAATCCCGTCCCCTGGCTGCCCCAGTCTGTCCGTGATGCCTCAGAGGACGATTCACATTGGTTCCTGAGGAAGACAGAAGGAGCACCAGGTTCCGATCCCATCTCAACCCTGAACTTTTTTGTGGCCTTGGCAAGTTACATCCCCTCTCTGGACTCAGTTTCCCCATGGGTAAAATGGGAGCAAGCAATGGATGGTCTCTAAGGATCCCTCACATCTAAGAAGGGCAGAGTCTGAGGGGTACTCATCCCCCCGCCCAGCATCACGTCGAGCTGGGCCTCAGGCTGCCCGGCCTGGGAGTGACGGCAGAGGGATCTGGCCCTGGTGGCCTCCACCTACAGATGTTTCCGAAGTGGACGGCAAGGGGCAGGGTGGCAGGCAGACTGAGGGCCGGGGACTCATCACTCCTCTTTGGAAAGGCTCTTTGGCCAGCTCTTGAGACAGACGTAGGGCGCATGGGAAGTGGGGAGGGAGCCAATGAATGGAGTAGGCTGGGGCGGGAAACGGGGCGCCCCACCCCGGCCCAGCCCAGCCCAGCTCTTCCCAGTTCCTCCTCCAGAGACCGGCCAGCTCAGGGAGGGAGCGCGGGGAGGGCGCGTGTGGCTACAACAGGAGCAGGGACAGTCACTGTGCAGGCCTTGGGTCCTCAGAGGCTCCCGGGGGTCCCAAAGCCCTTCCGTGCCACAAAAGAGGGAGGGGCCTGGCCCCTGGCAATGCAGCCCCCCAGGGAGAGAGGGCCCCCGTGGGCAGTCAGCGGGAGGCAAGACCCGCAAAGGGGCGCCCCAGACCAGGATCCAAGCGGAGAAGCCAGTCTGGCCCTGCCTGCTTCTAGAGGTTCTCTCCAGGCTGGTACTGGGGCTCGGTGGACGTGAAGTAGTCCTCCAGGAAGGCCTGCAGGTACTCGAAGGTGGGCCGCTCCTCGGGCTCCTTCCGCCAGCACTGGCACATGAGGTCGTGCAGGGACTCGGGACACTCGGGCGGGCAGGGCATCCGGTAGCCCCGCTCTACCTGGTCCAGCACCTCCCGGTTCACCATCCCTGTGGGCAGAGCGAGGCATGGGGAGGAGAGTGGGGTGGGGGAAGCTGAAGGGGACACCAGAAGGGCTTCTTGCCTAGGACAGGCTGGGCATGACCATGGATAAGTCCTGTCCCCAAGGCTGAGAGCCCTGACCATGGAGAGAGCCTAAGATCAGATGCTCAACCTCTCTGTTATTCAGATGGGGAAACTGAGGCCCAGGAGGGGTTGTGGTTCGCCCAAGGCCCCAAGCGCAGAGGGGTTCAGGGACTAGAGATGGCCAAGGGGACCCTGCTTACCAGGGTAGGGCACTCGTCCTTTCGTCGTGAGCTCCGTCAGCAGGATCCCAAAGGACCACACATCCGACTTGATGGTGAACCGGCCGTAGAGGGCAGCTTCTGGAGCCGTCCATTTGATGGGGAATTTGGCACCTACCAGAGCGAAAAAGGTGAGGGAGGCTCATCAGTGTGCCATGACCACTCTGCCAGGTAGGCACCATTCTCATCTCCACTTGGCAGACGAGGAAACTGAGGCTCGGAGCGGGATGCGACTGCCCAGGGCCACACGGCCCCCGCCACGCAGACCCCACCCACCTTGCCGGGCTGTGTACTCATTGTCTTCAATGAGCCGCGCCAGCCCGAAGTCAGCCACTTTGCACACCAGGTTCTCTCCAACCAGGATGTTGGCGGCGCGGAGGTCGCGGTGGACGTAGTTCATCCGCTCCACGTATGCCATGCCCGAGGCAATCTGCAGGCACAATCGCGGGAGCCTGGCTCAGGGGCCGCCCCACGCCCTGCCCAGGGGCACGGGGCACGTGCCCAGGGTGGGGGTCCCCGCCAGGGTGGAGAGCCTACCACACTGCCCGCCCTCCCCACACGACTTCAGGCAAGTGAAGCCAGTTTATATTAAACATGAAAAGCAGGAGCAGCACTCACGGGAGGAGGGGCGCTGGGCAGAGGGCAAAGGGAACGCCTAAGATAAGATGCAGCCAGGAAATGGGTGACCATGAAAAGAAGCCCCCACTAACCCAGAGACACAGATGGGTGCCAGGTCCTGCCCATTGCCCCAAGTCCCCTCTCTGAGCCTCAGTTTTCTCATCTGTCAAATGGTAATAACAGCCAATCCCTATTACTTCTGATTGTGATAAGGATTAAATGAAAAAATGATTGTAGAGCGCCGCCTACAGCAAGCACTAATACACGTTTGCTGAGTGACTAAATAACCTTTACAGAGAAGAAAACTGAGGCCTGAGGTCCCACAGCAAGTCAATGATTTCTGATGCCCAGGTAAGGGCTTTCCTCTGCCCAGAACCACCACTCATGGCAGCAATGACACATGGGGCAAGATCAATGAGTGTGTGGGGGCAATCAAGGCAGGCTTCCGGGAAGGGACACTCAAGAGGCCAGATCTGGCTAAGCCGGATGAGTCTGGGTGCTCGAGGGCCCAGAGTGTGGGGAGGCAGGAGGGGCTGACTCACCTGAGCAGCCATGTCCACCAGCTGAGGCAGCCGCAGGTATTTGCCCGTCTCCCCCTTGAGAAAGTCCAGCAAACTCCCTGGGCAGACAGAGACCCAGCTCTAGCCCCTGCCCTGTCCTCGGCAGGGATTCCCCAATCCTGTCCCCACAGCCAGGCTGGCCTTGCTGTAACCAGCACAGCAGATTTTATGGAAACCCAACTCCGAATAAAGTCCTACTCAGCGTTTGTCACTCAAAGGCAAGCAGGAAGGGGAACAGCCAAATGTCCCCCTCCAGGTGGACAGATGGACTGCAGTACATGCGTACAATGGAACCCTACTCAGCAGCAAAACGGGAACAGACTACTGAGAGATGCAGCGAGGATGAATCTCAGGTGTAAAAGTTTCCATATACAAAGTTCCAGAACAAACAAAATGGGTCTATAATGACAGAAGGCAAATCAGTGGTTGCCTGGTTTGGGGGCTGGAGGATGCCATCTGCAAAGGGGTACATGGAACTTTCTGGGTGATGGCGATGTCGTATATCTTCATAGTGGTCAGGGATGCACAGAGAATCCATTTGTTAAAACTCATTAGACCGGACACTTAGAACAGGTGTATCTTATCACGTGTAAATTACACCTCCAAAAAGTGGAATTTCGAAAAATAACCAATTAATTTAAAAATTAAGTCAAAGGCTGGGCGCGGTGGCTCACGCCTGTAATCCTAGCACTCTGGGAGGCCGAGGCGGGTGGATCGCTCAAGGTCAGGAGTTTGAAACCAGCCTGAGCAAGAGTGAGACCTCGTTTCTACTATAAATAGAAAGAAATTAATTGGACAA
>CAUYRT010053197.1:0-21659 GCA_963574885.1 Lepilemur ruficaudatus
TGGCAATTACAGGGAAAGGGCAAACCTACAACCTCTTTCTCTGAGGCAACATATACCTTATACCTTCACACCTCCCTTACTGAAACAAAACCTTACCGAATTGATCAAAGAAGTGACTTTCACATTAACAAGATGGATTCCAGAAAGATGAATTATTCAATCACACTTTATCTGCCCTTTCCCCAGATTGAGACGTTTTCAGATCAGAAGAATTTTATTCTAACATGTTGACCTTACAAGGTCAACAAACTACAGTTTATTGTGATTCAGAAGCATAAGATCTTTCATAGGACACCTATCAAGTTACATCCTATACTGTTATCCTAGGTCAATCTTAAAAGATAGGTATTCATTATAAATTGATGACCTCAGGGAAAAACACAATTCTGTTTTATTTTTTTTTTAAAAAAAAGGCATATTTAATCTCTAAAAGAAGAAAGATTTGACCTTAGTTGTCATTAGTGGATACCAGAGACAAGTGCCATGGACACTTTGATGCCGAAGAGTAAACTAATTACTAACAAGAATTTCTCCTTCCCTTCCCCTCACATTTATATGATAGTAATTAAATGGGGATTAGGAACTGACAACCGTTAGTTACTAAGTCCCCTGGAAAACCATGTACCCACTGCTAAAACAGTTTTTATATCCATAGGAGGTGAGTGGCAGGAGAGCGAGGCTCCATCTGTATTTACAGCGGCTCCCCATTGCCCACATCACTGCCTAGGCTCTCCCTCTCCCCCAACTCCTCCGTGGGAAAATTGTCTTCCATGAAACTGATCCCGGGTGCCAAAAAGGTTGGGGACCACTGCATTATTATATCCAGTGCTCACTGCAATCCTATGACTTAGGTGTTGTTCACCAAGAAAACCAAGAATGAGAGGCTCAGTGATTATTCAAGGCCACACAGATGGAGAAGGGTGACCGCCACATGTGAGGCCAGGCTCCTACCTCCTTGCAACTACACTGAGCCCTAAACTCCTTCCCAGCTTGAACCTGGTACAGCTTCCTCCCCATCCCGAGTCCCAGCTTCCCAATATGGTTCCACCATTCTGAATTTTGAAAAGCACTGGACATACTCCATGTGTTTGAGTACTCAAACGTGTTTTCTAAACCACTGCTTCAGGACGGCTTTGGGTTTTCTGTTCTGGAGGGACGATGTACCCTGCAGCCTCCTCACCAGCACAGAGTAGAGAACAGATCCAGTTTCAGGCCAATGTGTCCCCTACCCCATGAAGGGAAAGACCCCACCCCGCACTCTCCAACCCCACTGCATAGCAAGTGCACACACGTGCCCGTGCACACATGTGCAGATCCATGTGGAGGGTTGGAGACTCGCGTGGAGAAGCGGGAGGAGGGAAGCTGCCATGGGATGGTGGGTTAGAAGGGCTAGACTCCCATAGCCTCTTTGTAACATCCTCAAATTCAGATTTGCATACCAGTGTACAAATAAAAACCAACTTCAACTAGTAAATGACACTAAAGAGCAAAACTTTCAGAGTAATTCTAACTGCATCCCACCCCCACATTCAAACGGACAATACTAAATACCAATAAACAAACACCAATCGTATCGTGTAAAAATAGCACGATTGTATTGATGGTGCTTAAAACAGTGGTTGGCATGGAGCAAACACTCAGTTACGACAAATGCAGATGACCAAATAAAAAATTAAACACCTTGTATTCTAGGTAGTCTCCAGGGTAAATGATTACTAACCTCTTAGGTGAGAAAACGTGCTTAGGACAGGTATGAAAAGGAAAAACAAAGAGAACGGCTCACTTATCAATTGCAACCAGTCTTGTAATTATGGCTACAGTGGAAAAATAACTTTGGAGAAGTTTAAATTCAGTCGTCTTTATGATATCCAGATACACAATCAGCTTTTAAATGGGTGGTGTTACTTTTGAGGGTATGATAACATTCATTCCATAAAGCAAGTGATTGCTTTGCAAAGAAAAAATCACTGAATTGCACTATTCCTGTGTTGCCAAGACCAATAACACATCAAAATTCTACATAATTGGCAAAATAATTTATATTTGTTTAGGAAAGTTGAACCTGTTAACTGACAGGCCTTCAGCACTTAGCCAAAATGAAATAGAAACATCTAACATGATAATTGTGCCACAGAGTCTGACATTGATGAAATTTATGTTTCAAGGAGGAAAATGGTTTATTTCAACATAAAGCAGTATATTAATACTCGGTTATTAAGTATGAAATGTCTGATTTCCTTAAGTACTAAGTTTAACAGTAGATACCTCTGACATTTCACTTTGACACTTCTTGTATTTTTATTGCAAAGGTACATCCTCATTGTTTAAAACACACACTTTGGCCTGTTGTCTTTCAAAAATTTTTTTAGAGCGAATTTTGTGAAACCATGGATAAGTCAAAAATCTGTGTTATTTTTGAATATGAGTTCTGTCATGGAACCAATGCAGCACAGACAGCTTGAAAATTCAACAAAATGTTTGGGAAGGAGGTGGCTAATGAACACATGGTATGTCAATGGTTTGAGAAGCTCCATTCTGGTGCTTTTAACTTGAAAATGAGCCACGTGGGTGACCTGAGATCAAGACGGATAATGATGAGCTGTAGTGGAAGTGAACCCGTCTCATTCTAAGTGTGAATTAACAGCAAGGTTTGACATTACTATTCCAACAATATTGGACCATTTGAAACAAATGGGCAAGGTAAAGAAGCTGGATGGGTTTTGCATCAATTAAACAAGCATCAGAAGAGAAATCGTCTGGAAGCTTGCCTTTCTTTGCTGTCACAACATAAAGGTGAACCATTTCTATACTGTATTGTTATGTGATAAAAAATAGATTCTTTTTGACAACTGCAAGCATTCAGCACAATGGCTGGATAAAGATGAAGTGCCAAAACATAGTCTAGAACTGAACATTCATCAAAAAAAGGTAATGGTGTCTGTCTGGTGGCCCAGCCCTGTACTATCCACTACAGCTTCATGAAACCTGGTCAATTAGAGCAGATGTCTACTGCAACCAGTTGGACTAAATGATGAGGATGCTTGCAATTAATCAGCCAAGATTGGTCAATAGAGATAGGCCAATACTTACGCAAGACAACGCTCGACCACATGTCGCACACACAACACTGTTCAAACTACAGAGGCTGCACTTGGAAACTCTCTGTCATCCACCGTATTCACCAGACCTTGCACGAACTGACTACCACTTCTTCCAGGCTTTGGACCACTTCTTTCAAGGAAAAAAATTCAATTCTCCATGAGCTGTGGAAAATGCCTTTTGCGATTTCATGGCCACTCACTCTCCAGGCTTCTTTGCTGCTGGCATTAACAAGCTACTGTTAAGATGGCAAAACTGTGTTGATAGTTTAGGCGCATCCTTTGATTAACTGTACTGCTTCTTGTTTGAGATATCATAAACTAAACTTTTGATTTGAAATTGGACATTTCATATTTAATGACCTAATATAAGCCTGAAATATAATTAACATTATAAGCTAAATCTATGGGTAAAATCATTTGGGGGCAAGGGGAGATAATCTGGATAAAATTTTAAATCCATGTTTCGTAGACCTGAGCAAAATCTAAGCTGATGATATTTATGCATAGGATGAACATGCTAATAACCAAATGAGATTTACTTAAAAGATGGCTGAGGCCCAGTGCAGTGGTTCATGCCTGTAATCCCAGCTTTGGGAGGCTGAGGTGGGAGGATCGCTTGAGGCCAGGAGTTAGAGACCAACTTGGGCAACATAGCAAGACCCTGTCTCTACAAAAAATAAAAAATTAGCCAGGCGGGATGGTACAAGTCTGTAGTCTTAGCTACTCAGGAGGCTGAGGCGGGAGGATCACTTGAGCCCAGGAGTTAGAGGTTATAATGAGCTATGATCTCACCACTGTATTCCAGCCTAGACAACAGAATGAGACCCTGTCACAAACAAACAAAAAAAGATGGCTGAAAATCCCCATGATAAGCTATTCAAGCTATAAACCTTTTGTATTTTTCATCTTTGACAATTTTTTTCATGAAAGTTCAGCTGAATATCTTTACACCAAAGCTAATTCTTCCTCTACATTTTAAATAAAGTCTACTATTCAAGCACATTGCTCTTTGCCTTGAGACACAGTCTCAAATGCACCAAAGTTACCATGGCAACTCTCATTAACTGAGCCTTGGCTGGATTTTTAGGGGGAGAAAAAGGTGAATCTAAACATGAAGGACTGAGTTTTCACAAAAATTAAAACCAGAAAAAGTGCTTGTACTACAGCAAGGCATAAGCCCTCCTACTAGGCTTTCAGAAATTCAAAATTAAGACTCAAGGTTAAAATGAACTTTAAATATGTCAAATATCTAAAATCCAATTGGAAAAGATCACCCATCCCTCCCATCCACAAGCTAGAGCAAACAGGACATACCTGATAGTGCTCACCTGCTGTCTTACTGGAGCCACACCTGTACAGGAGACGGTGCAGAATGAGCGCCTGGCCAAGGAGGACACCCAGGGATCTGTCCACAGTCCACACAGCAGCTCGCACACCCAACTCTGGCCATTGTCCTATGATCACACAGATGCTCAACCCCGCCATGTATGACTTTTAATACACAAAGAAGTGATTTCTATCGAAACTACAAACACTGGGACCCACTTAGGACTTTAAGAACCCATGCACAAGTGCAAATACTAGATGGTTTTCACTATAACCAAGGAAAACGCTAACATTTTTAAATCACTATTGCAATTAAAATGTAACAAGAAAAATTCTTTCCTCACTACACCACTGCAAATCAGAACCTACCACTAAGGCAAAAAACATTTTACAGCTATCATAGAGAGTACTTTGCCATAAGTGTGTGTATGCTGTTTAATAAATCTTCACACGTCAGAAGAGCTCAAAACATTCCAAAAAAGATCCTTAACCGGGAAGCATCATCATCTGGTGCACTGGGCTCTGGCAACTGCCTTAGCTCTCTTGCCTCTTTGCCCATTGGCACCCTACCTTGGGGTACCAACCGGAAAGCAATATAAAGATGATTTTGAGAGATGAAAAGTCCTTCATAAGCCTGATATATTTAGTGACTGCTTTACACGGTGGAGCAGAAAAGAACTCCCTCCATATTCTGACGCCTGAAAGCAAGATGGAGGAAAATCCCATAAAGGAGGAACGCACACAGCATCCAGAGTGGGGAAGGAGAATATCAGATACAGACCAGACTGCACTCAGACACCCCTCCCCACCTGAGGGTGGCCTGTCACAATCTGCCCTACCACATCTGTAATGGCAGATGGACTAGATTTTTCCTGTAAACCTGAGAAGGTGTTGGCACCTGAGTGAAGCCACCCTCACAAGCCTTTACAGCACATAAAATTACATGTGCTATTTTGGGTTCTTTGAAGTCTGTTTGCTCTTTCTTTTAGGCTTAGCTTAAATTTAGGTTTTATTTTATTTTTTGAGATAGAGTCTCACTCTGTCACCCTGGCCAGAGTGCAGTGGCATCATTATAGCTCACTGCAACCTCAAACTCCCGTGCTCAAGCGATCCTCCTGCCTTAGCCTCCTGAGTAGCTGGGACTACAGGCACTTGCCACCATGCTCGGCTAATTCTTCTATTTTTTGTAGAGATGGGGTCTCGCTCTTGTTCAGGCTGCTCTAGAACCCCTAAGCTCAAGCAATCCTCACACCTCGGAGCCAAATTTAGGTTTTAAAGCAAGACTTATCCAGTGAAATGTCTGGGGCCCAAGCTGGAAGTTATTCTAAAACACATTAACCATTGTGAAGCATATGTAACTCACACATCTCTTCACCTTGAGCCATGTGAACCATTTTTTAAGTTGCATTTAACTCATACACAGAAAATAAAAAATAACAATTTTTTCTTTCAATTAGAAAGGATCATTTTGTTTTCAAAGTTTTTATTCTGTTTTAATAATAAAACACCATGTCCCCAAGGAAAAAAATGTTTTTTTTCTAATGTGGCAGTCAATGTATTGACCATCACACCTTTACGGAGAACCAGCTAGAAACCAAAAGTCCTATGAGTGACGGGAGAAAAAACTATAAACAACGAGATGGTCTCTGCCCTGAATAGACTCGCATGCCTGATACCACATAGGTGTCATCTGTCCCCTCTATTCACACTGCAGCCCCCAGTTACTTCAGTAAAATAACCACAACACCCAACTCTGGAAGATTTCTCTGGAGAATGGAAAGCTGTTATTGTTCCCTTGACCCTCTCCTATCCTGTGGCTCCTACGGCGGGAACTCTGAGAGGATAAGGAGCTGTCCATTTGGAGTCTCGCTGTATCTTCCCAATCTCACTCAGCTGGCATGGGTGGGGGTGGGGAGAAGAGGCATCAGGACTGCCACAAGGGGACACAACTTTAAGACTGGTACTTGGCAAGAGTAGGCACACACACCCAACCTGTCGGGGAGCTGCACTGAGCCTACATGACCTTTATTTCAGAAACATTACTATCCTATCACAGTGCCCCAGGTGGCCTAGGATAAAACTTACAGCCTTTTTTGCACTTGCCCAGTTTATCTGCTGCCCTTGTAAGAGTTGGTGACTAACTTCCTTCCAGCCCTGCCTAAGGTGGTAGGTCAAAGAGCAAACACTTTTTAACCACCTATTTTTCTTCCTGAAGGAGATGATCTTTCCAAAAGAATTCTACTTAAAAGCTGAATCTGCTATGCCAACATGGGTCCAAGTATTTCCCCGATGGATGTTTTACCCTATAAAGGTATAATTAACCACATACGTATTTCCAGGTTTAAGAAGCGATTTCCTATTCTCCTGGTGCTGTAACAGAGGGGCCTGTACCTGGTGTTGAAAGCATTGTTTACAGAAGGAAGGTTCCACTTCTAGGTTGTTCCAACATATTCATTCTTCCCTGCATAAACCTACTCCACCTTTATTTATGCGAGGCAGGAAGTAGATGTGCAAACAGTGTCAATAAAAAGCAGCTGAAGGTGCACATTCTTTGACTCTAATTAAGTTGGGCTGCTGGAGTCACAGCTGTTCCTGCTACTGAAAATGTTTTTTGTAATAATGGCATTTAAGAGGTATTTTGTTCCATGTTTCCACACTTTACAATTTACAGCTTAACTGCTTAATTCTCCAGCTGCTTTTCACACCATGATGCTGAGATGTAGGTGTGAATGGTATTCCTGGACCGTTTCACAAATGCAGAAGCTGAGGCAGAGACAGTGTTCTGCTCAAGGTCACTCAGGCACTAACACAGCAGGTCTAGGGAAATCGACTGTGGTTCATGCATTGTTTGAGAAAAACGAAATCATCATGTTACCTCCACACCTTTCAGTCAAGGCCAAATCGAAACACTGAGCCTGATAATTTTATTTAGATAATGCTGCTCTGATAACCAAAAGGCTGTATTTTTATTGTTTCTGCAGCTGTACACAATGAATAACTTAGCCTTGATCTTCCCATGAATAAAATTTAGAAAATGTTTGCCTGGGTAGAAAGAGAGCATCCTTCCTGGCCTTTGTAACAGCAGAGACTTTGTTTTCATCCCGGGTATTAAAAGGTTGACATTGGACCTCCTTCCTTCTTCTGTATTATTTGTACTGCCCTCCTCTTCCTCCCTCTTCAGCACCACCCTTATAAAATTAGGTAGGGTGGACATGTCTTAATTTAATTCCACTGAATCTAAAAACAGATAGCCAATCTTGTCACAGTCCATCATGAAGTCCTTTATTAAGAGAAAAAGACGAATGCCACCTAGATGTGCTGCCAACAGAGATGCCTGTTGACCAAGAGGTGACGTCTGATCACTACATCATCAGCATCCATTTTGGTTCTTTAACTTCTGGACAAAGCAAGAGATTATCAGAGAGGATGAAGTGGCTGGTACCACCGTTCCTCCTCTACAAGCTCTCTCCACAAACATGCTGTGCTATGATCCACTCACCCAGAGAACAGGTGAGGCAGGTGCATGCAGGAAAGAGAAAGAATGCATCACATGCTGCTTAGTATCCTCCTAAGTATTTTGATGAGTTCCTTTCTGTTCTAAATGTGAAAATGGGAAGAAAACTAAAGGTGAGAAAAGTCAAGTTCACCTCATTGGCAAATTGTTTCTATTCTCTTAAAGCTTTAATTTGCTTCCTAAGTACACAAACACAACTGTTTCTGCAATCTTTCTTGTCTTTGCTTGGCAGAGTCAGAAGTTCCTTAAGAGGCTCCTGTTAGACTGTAGGATCAAGAGTTATAGGGCCTGTTCTCAGCAATGTGGTAGCTCCTCGCCCCCTGTGGCTACCAAACACTTGAAGTGCAGCTAGTCTGAACTGAGGTGTCCTGCAAGTGTAAAATACACTAGTCAGTAAAGACTGAGTATGAAATAAAGGACAATAGCATATGTCAATAAACAGTTTTATACACATTATATGTTGAAATGATATTTTAAATATACTGGGTTAAATAAAATGTTAGAATTACTTCCATCTGTTTCTCTCTACTTTAATGTAGCTGCTAGAAAACTTAAAATGACATATGGGACAGCCCTGGTAGAGACCACATCATCAGTTCCTGTGGAAGGCTGCTGCTATGGCGTGAATGTGTCTCCCAAAACTCACATGTTGAAACTTCATCACTGCGGGGGGTGAGCTAAAAAAACAAAACACAACAAAAATACTTCATCGCCAATCTGATAGCGTTAAGAGGTCGGGCCTTTAGGGGGTGATTAAGTCATGAGGGTAGAGTCTTCAGGAATGGGATTAGTGACCTTGTAAAAGGGCTGGGCCTTTGCCCTTCCTTCCATTCCTTCTACCACGTGAGGACTCAGCAGCAGTGTGCAATCTTGGGAGCAGAGACTGGGCTGCATGGGGACAACAAACCTGCCAGCACCTTGATCTTGGACTTTCAGCCTCGTGTGAGAAATGAATTTCTGTTCTTTGTAAGTTACCCAGTCTCAGGTATTTTGTTACAGCAGCACAAAACAGACTAAAACAGCCGTGCACACAGGGATGCACGATAAATTCTCTGACACCCTGGTCAAGGTACCACATGATTTCATTTACATGGTAACTCACTTCTTTCCCATGCAAAATCCCCCAGGAATTCTAGGGGATGCGGTAAGTGTTGATACGATGGGTTTGCATACGGGGAGACAAAATGATTCACATAAGTAAGAGGAGCAACACGGAAGCTGCCTGTGCATAAGACACGGGAACGCTGATCTGCTATTCTATTACAAACCCAGAGTGACATGGACAATAAGTCTATAGACATTCAGAGAAGAAACTACCACTAACTGGGCGATCCAGAAAAGCTGTAGAGAAAAGGTGAGTTCTGGGTTCATCTCTGAAAATCAGGTAGATTGTCAAAGTGGGAAAAAAATGAGTAGGGAAGAAGGGGAGAGAGAAAACGATTCTGGGGAGAGAGGATTAGCAAAAGCATGACATCGAGAACGGAAGAGGTGCTTCACTTGGGAGAGGAGAGCCTCCTCTCCAGCCAGTCCCTTGAGCTTAGCCAGTACTATGTAGTTTATCACTCAGGGGACACATATCTGTTTCTCCATGACTAGCCTGACATCGATCCAAGACACACGGGTACCCCACTGAGCAAACTTCTTAGGAAGAGAAACCACAGTCTCGGGCGACGCTCCTTGCCCAGTGCCTCACACAAACAGCCCTGCTCTGCTGGTACATAAAGTGGCACAAATGTCCCTTCAACTCTCTTCCTCCACACTTAAACCATGTGGCACCTCCCCTCTCCTCCACTGTGCCTGACAACATCTCCTTTGTTCTCTGCACATACCCGGCCTGAGAGGCACATCAAGAACAAACAAACAATACTCCATCTGCTCCTTTTGTCTTTCAGTTTCCCAAAACCAACATACACAGGGCCACACCACACAAATGGACTCATTTTATCATCGACTATGCTGCTGGACTTCAAGCATCCTGATTCCTCATTTAAGTTTGCTGAACCTTTGTCAGTCCATCCTTGAATCTGCTTTGTTGGTATATTTCAGATTTCAGGCGATTCTGATGCACAAAAAGCCCATTTAAAACTGTTTGTGCAGAGCACAGCACCAGGAGGGAGGCTCTATATGCATACAGGTCCTTTAAAATCTTCATTCCATAATGGAATACGGAATATTTCAATGAAATGGAAAGGTGAGACACACCCAATCCAATGGTGTCCAAAACCAAGAGGTATGACACGTGATCCAACAAGTAACAGAGGATATGTGGCATGTGAGTGCAAGCGCTCCTGCAATAAAACACCTTGCTGCCCATGCACAGTGACCCACGCAACTCAGAAGTGAAGACCGTCAACGATCAGCAAGGCCCAGCCAAAGGGCTACCCAACAAGGACACAGCGTCCCTCACAAGCCCTCTTCAAGCCAAAGCACACTGGATGTGACGCTGAGCCAGGACTTCTGAGATCGCTCGGGCAAACAGACCTAGCACCCACTGTGCACGAGGCCCGTGTGAGGCCCTGGGGCGCAGAGTGAGACTGTCTTCCTCCAGGAGATTCCTGACTACAAGGGGAGGACAAAACACAGTGGGAGTCTCCAAGTACAACAGGCTCAGGGAAGCAGGACAAGGACCTGAAGTGAGAACCACTGACAGCAGAGAAAGGGTGGAGACTTTGAAGGGGTCAGATGAGCACGGGCTGTTGTGCCAGACTAAGGGGGTGGCCTTCGGGGTCTAGCAGGCAAAGGGGGGGTCAAGGAAGGCTGTGAGCAGGGAAAGGCCTGACCAAACATGGCTTCCTAGTTTCTCCCTGAGGATACAGGCCCTAAGTATGGACTGGATACAGAAAATTAACATTCTTCCCCCAAGAGATGACTAGTAAACACAGTACCTGGTACAGTTATGCACCACTTAACGGATGATGGGGACATCATCACTTAACAGTGAGAAATGCACTGTCAGGCAGGTTTTGTCCTTGTGTGAACATCCTAGGGTGCATTTACACAAACCTAGATAGCCCAGGTGTGTAGCAGGCTGTGCTATGTGGTACAGCCTATTGCTCCTAGGCTACAAACCTGTACAGCATGCTACTGCACTCAGTGCTGTAGGCAACTGTGACATAATGGTAAGCATTTGTGTATCTAAACATAGAAAAGGTACAGTAAAAATATAGTATAAAAAATAAAAAACGGTATACTTGTATAGGGCACTTACCATGAATGGAGCTTGCAGAACTGGAAGTTGCTCTGGGTGAGTCAGTGAGTGGATATGAAGGCCTAGGACATTACTGTACACTACTGTGGACTTTAGAAACACTGTACACTTAGGCTACACTAAATTTATAAAATATTTTTCTTCCTTTAATAAATTAACCTTAGTGCTCTATAACTTTACTTCATACATTTAATTTTTTTTAACTTCAGTAATGACACAGTTTAAACACAAACACATTGTATGGCTGTACAAAAATACTGTCTTTCTTTATATCCTTATTCTATAAGCTTTTATCTGCTTTAAATTTTTAATTTTTTTGTACTTTTTAAACTTTCATGAAAAACTAAGACACAAACACACACATTAGCCTAGACCTACACAGAGTCAGGATCATCAATATCACTGTCTTCCACCTCCACATTTTGTCCCTGAGTGACACAGATGACTTTATCTGAGAGTGTCCTGGGTTCACACTTCTACCAGGGTTCAGGAGGTGACTGAATCCACTGCAAAAATGAGTTTAGATCTTCAAGGGCAATAACACACATGGAACTGTCATCTCCTATGATAACAATGCCTTCTGGAATAACTACCTTACAGTAAACTTTTTTTTTAAAGTAGTACACTCTAAAATAATGATAAAAAGTGTAATACATAAACCAGTAGCATAGTCCTTTATTATCAAGTATTATGTACCATATATAATTATATGTGCTATACTTTTGTGTGATTGGTTTATTTACACCAGCATCACCATAGACACCTGAGTAATACGTTGCACTATAATGTTACAGTGGCTGCAACATCACTAGGCAATAGGAATATTTCAGCTCCATCATAATCTTATGGGACCACTGTCATATATGCAATCTCTCACTGACTGAAACATTGTTATCGGTACATGACTGTACTATCAAAACAGGCTCAAGACGGTATAGAGCATGTTATTCCAACTGCAGGCTGTAATGCTTTCATGGGTCATGAAATCAACACAGCTGATCACAACCAGCATTTTCTTAAAAAATGAACTGAAATAGAATAGAACAGTAAATGTCAAGGTGTGTTGCATAAAGGTTAAGCATTGCTTTGTGAATCTTTGCCTAAACACATATGCCCACTTACACACAGCTAGCTGGGGTCATGGTATAAAACTGTTTTACTCTGGGTCACAAGGTTTTAAAGTCACCTGCTGAAAGTGTATGTCACAGCTAACAAATTAGTAGTAAGTTAGTAACAGAAGATCTCTGATGAGCCCCTACCACAGTTAAATAAATCCAAACTCATTTTTGCAGTGGATTCAGTCTCCCACTGAACCCTGGTAGAAGTGCAGACCCAGGACACTCTCACACACAGGCATCTGGCTCTCTCAGACCTACTAACCAGTCCTCCTTATAACACACTCCAAACCTAATTCCTTCCAAAGTGCCTCCAGAGCTCCAGACCTGTTGTAAAAATGTAATTCTCCTACATCATCAACTTTTTGTTTACAATTTGTCCACCTATTTGTCTTAATGGCAATCTGGCTTTCGCTTTATAACACCACTTCTCATAAACCCACTCCAGGGGTGTTTGTTCCCCAAATTTCCTTGACTCACGGACAAAGAAGGGAAGGTCATAACTGTCCTAACGGAACCTTCTTCACAGGCCACATCCTATCACCTGAGTTCCACGACTTCACTCCTGTCTCTCACTCCCCAACCTTGTCACTCATTTCCTGACCTCCAGGAATTTCCTTTCTTGTGTCAATCACTGAGTTCCTCCCAGGCCCGCCTCTGCTTAGTGGCTTCAAGAAGGTGCATGACCTTGGTCAAAGGCACAGCAGAGACCTCCTCCTCTCGGCAAAGGTCCCGCCTCCACTACACTGCAACCACACACAAGCACCACCACACCTTGGACTTTATCACTACCTGGAAATACTCCACCTTTCAGATCAAGGCTTCCAAATCTGTGACTATACCTTTCTATTTACCCTCTTCTCTACTTCCTTATTCTTACAGATCCTGCCCTTTACCCTATTACAGGTGGTGCCTTGGCTTGGCCCCGCTCCATCTCACCATCCTGGCTTCACCAGCCTCCTTAGCCGGACGGCACCTGAAAACCACCCAAGTTCAATGATGCTCACGCTAACGCCCTGGGGTCCCGTTTCCCACGCCTTTGTCAGGGCCAACATGTCAATCCCTAAGCACAGCTGCCCCAGTCCTTTTCTCTCATCTTGTTGGAGAAATTCACATAAGCATTTTTATTGGATCCACAAAGAAAATGTGTAACTTTAGTTGGCTCTTCAAAACCTCTCAGGCTTTCTATGCAACCCTGGCTGACGCACTATTCTCATACCTCCCTCCTCCCATCAAATGGTGACCTTCAGTATTCTTCCTCTCTCTCCTGTCAGCCCAGAGAAAGGGCATCCTCCATTCTGTGTCTGAGCTGGGGTGGGGAGGCCAGGAGCTGAGAGGGTGTCAGCCACAGACACTGGTCTCTTTCCTCATGACAGTGTAATTCTCAAACTTCAGTGTGCATACAGGTTTCCCTGAGTGGCTTGTTAAAATGCAGACCCCCAGCCCCACTCCCTAGAGGTGAACTCACAGCGTCTGGAGCGACCCCCAGAAGCCTCCATTCACACAGCACCCGGCTGACCCTGACGCAGTGGGTAACTAAGTGTGCCCTAAGTCACTCTCTCCCAGATGATGCAGCTGCCTCAACTTTTGCCCTGTGCAATACCAGTAATGGGAAAAACTGTATTACAAATCAATGTGATGGAAGGGGAAAAAAAAAATCAAGGGATATTAAGCCAAGCAGGATTGAAAGGGGAGAGTAGAGAAATGACTATAAATATTAATCCCTGAATTCCTGTTCTAGCACCTAAACGGGTTCAGGCTTCTCAGCAAAAATGAAAGATGACAAAAACATACTAATGGCTAACTCTCCCACACCCTGAATTCAGCGTTTAACAGCAAACTTAAACTGAACTTACCAAATAAGTTTAATACTCATTTTTATATATTTTCATCTTTGAGTTTTCTACTAATGCTTTTCCTAATCAACATGATTTAGAGAAACACATGGGACTAAAGAGTGTCATCAGTCAGGAGACCTTTATCGTAATCCCAAATCTACCACTAACTCCACCATGGATAACTGAGTTGACGAACTTCTGAGCCTCAGTGGGGATTTGACGTGGTTAGAAGAAAACGAAGGCGTTCAGACTAAGAAGGCAATGGAAGACCATTCTACATTCTACAACCATCCAAAAAACAGAAGACATGAATAAACCATTCCGTCACAATCTCCTACGAATGTTCTCTTCCACCAGCTTCCCCTGGAGTCCCTCTAGACCTTGAATAATGATACTGTTTTATAACTTTTAAGCTATCACAGCATGAGGCGGCATCTGGTGGGGAGGCTCATACAGGAAGAGATCTCCGTGGTGTTTGCTACTCATACCTTTTGATGTTTCAACAAAAGGCCAAGCATTCCTTGAAACCAGTCATAATAGTAGCAAAACCAAAAAGACAATTGATGAATTGAATGTAGAATCAAGACCAAACCAAGAATACAGATGCACCAAAACTATCTTGGATGAGGAGAAGAGATTAAAGTCCACATCAAAACACAAATTCCTATTAAAATTTTTAAAAGACAAAGAGAGAGGGAGGGAGAGCAGAGAGTAAAGATAAGGCAAATTCTTCCCAGGGAGAACTACTCATAGAAAGACAGTTAAAACAGAAATAAGCAAAAGAAAAAAAAAATCAGGAAAAAAGAGAAAGGGAACAAGAATAGACAACAGATGGCTATACTGTACTCATTCCACCAAAACTCAAGTGGTGAGAACTGTTCAAGAAGTAGAGCAAAGGCACAACTGAGGGACACCGTGAGCATTGTAGAGGGGAAGGGCATTTTTAAGCACACAGTCTTTGAAGTCAGACACACCTGGACTGAGATACTCTTTCTGTCACCTCTTGGCTGTGACGCTGAACAAATTACCTAAGTTTGTCCGGGACTTAGTTTCTCTACCTATAAAACAGGAATAACTCTCCTTTCCCCAGGGTGGTTGTGAGCATTGAGACCATGTGGGTTGAGTGGTTAGGGCATCATGCCTGGTAAGTACACACTCATGTGATAACCTTTGTTAGTAAAGGATATTTGAGACCATGGAAAATTCCAAACCTCTCCCAGGTTTCTAACTTTGAAACACCTGAGAAACAAATATAAATTTTGGGATCAAATATGAGTTGTTCAACTTGTCTTTGCTGGAAATGACTAATTTCGATTATTTATATTTAAAAACACCAGCACTCTGAAAAGTTCCACTTTCATCTGTCAGAACATAGCTCATTGGCCCTGCCCAATATATATCCAAGATTAGAACACAAAATACGTGAAACTAAAAACCAAAAAAACTCTCCCAACTACATGTCCCAAGCCCAGGCTTGGCTGATAGAGACCACAAAATGCGTGTCCTAAGTCAGATAAGCAACACGGCCTTGATCTGCTCCAACGTATCTGACTTCCCATTGCCCTCTGTCGCCTGAACACAGTCCCCTTCCAAATTCCACAGCTTCCTCCTTCCCATCATTAATAACCGCCCTTTCTACTCCAGCTCCACATCACAATCTCTGGTCATCACTGCCCAGCTGGACCTCAGCACCAACACCTCCCCCAAGGCCCCAGCTACAAGTCCCACACGCTGGCAGCTGGGGCTGGCTGGCATCATGGCTCTTCCTGTACCATGGAGATACACAATTAAAACCTCATCTCACCCTCTGCCAAGCCACCCTGGACAAGCCCATTCTTCTTGCAGGTTACTCTCTTTCCCCACCACTGGGATGTGCCAAGCCCTGGCCTGAATAAGAGGTCTGGGCCTCACTGGCACATGATTCCTGAGGCAAGCGGGCTAGAAGCGGCCCCAAACAAGCCGCTGCTCAGAAGCTGGTCCTCCTCACACCCAGCAGCCAGACTTGCAAGGGGCCCCTGCTCTCAGCTCACTGCACCCCTACCCCACCAGCCCCTGCATGGAACCACCCTGCACTTCACCTTGGACAGCGAAGGCGAGGTCAGAGCCAGGGCAGAGAACAATGGGGAAATAGTAATATGAAAGCTATTTATGTTTTGAAGATGCAATTAAGAATTCCTTAAAATTTCATTAATATTTTGTACAGAGCAACAACATGTCTCTTAAGGGATTGATTATCAAGAAAGATATTTCCCTGGAAATTTCAAGTTTTTATTAGCATTGCTTATGAGCACATCCATGGGTAGTGTCCTTAGGCATAAAGACAGTGAGGTCTAAGCTGTGGAGGAAATCCAGTGGATTTGCTAAAGTATTCCCCAGTCACAAGATTCTTTTGCTTTTTTTTTTTAAACCAATCACAAATAATTAGGTAAACCCACACTCAAGGCTTTCAGTTGCTTAAACATTTGAAGTATTTCTCCTCTAAAACCCGATTCTCTAACTCACTACTAGGCAAGGCCAGAGCTTAAGACTTGATTTAATCAACAAGGTTTCCTTTCGGTGTCTGAGTTGTAAATACTGCCAGAAAAGGCATCACACCCGTGTTTTGTTTTCTTTCCAGGGCACACACAAAACTGTCCCAGACTCCCCAATACAGAGAACAGCTTTGCTCACATAAAGAGCTCTTTGAAGATAATATTTCTAAACAAGCCCATCACCAAGGGAAGGAAGGCTTTTTTTTGTTTTGTTTATTTTAAGAGGTAGGACAAAGTAAGCACAGCAAAAAATTCGTATGCATTTTCTATTTCCTTAAAAAAGGAATATAATATTACAGGAACTTTCCTTGGGAGACACAATAGCAGCCCCATTCATAACTACTTGCTCAACTGCAATCTGCAAACTCCCTCTCTGTTTCTTGCCAAGATTCCCTCCCCTGTTCTCTGACCTTCGTAATAACTCCAGCTGGATTTAGTTCCTTGACCCAGAGTTTTCCCAAAAAGAACTCTCCATCTTCAATTTTTGCATAAAGAACTTAATTTCTTAAAATAGACTCATTTTTTATTTGAATATATTTTACGTAGATTAATATAACATCTATTCTGCAGTACTAATTCTTTTGGAAAAGTTATTCCTTTGATTTAAACAGTGGGATTTCCAGCATGAGAGAATCTTTCAAAGCCCCTGTGAGCAGCAGGCTTGTCAGCACAGTCTCATGTCAGCAAAATTCCCATAGCAAAGCAACTATAAAGTTAGCATTCAGGGCCAACCTGAAAATAAAACTTAAAAGTCCATTTAGTATTATTTTAAATGGTAAGAGGAATGAAAAGCTTAGTTCAAAATAGATCACAATTCAAAAAAAAAAAAAAATCAAGGCAACAATAATCTTAGCACCATAATCATTCAGACCAAGACACCACTCAACCTGACTGGGTTTCTGACAGTACAAAAAAGGATTTTCCCCCTCAAATACCCTTTCTGGGGTCAATTTCAAAATGACACCGGACACACCCTGTGAAAGGCAGCTTCTAAGGTGGCTCCCAAGAGTCCCGCCCCTTGAATTTCATACCTTTGTGGAATTCCCTCCCCTTGAGCATGGCCTGGATTTGGTTACATGGTTCTCATGAGCAGGAAACTGCAAAACTGACAGACTTCACTGCTGAGAACAGGTTACACAAAGACCCTGGCTTCCAGCTTGCTGACTTGCTCTCTCTGATGGAAGCAGTTGTCGCGTTGTGAGCTCCCCTGTGGAGAGGCCCTAGTGGCAAACAGCTAAGAGGAGACTCTGGCCAACAGCAGCAAGGTTCTGAGGGCCCCAGTCCAGAGACCTATCAGGAACCGAATCCTACACCAACACTGCTGAATGAGCTTGGAAGCGGATGTGCAGCTTTGGGAGGGACCCAAAGCCAGAGGACCCAGCTAGGTGATGTCAGACTCCTGACTCTCAAAAGTGCTGATATAAATGTTTGTTGTGTTAAGCTGCGAAGTCCTTACACAGTCATAGTTAACTAATATATATCCCAGACATCCTTTGCCTCCCAACACAATGATGATTAGCTCTCCATGCCACCATTTGAACCTATAGGGTAAAGAGCCACTTTGTAAAGCAATTACTTCCTTTTTTGGTCCTAAAAATATGCCTTTTTAAATTTTTCCTTCATTGACATTAATATTAGTTTTTTGAGACTTAATTAACAAATCTATATATGTAGACTGCATAATTTTAAATTTTGAGCAATAATTTTAGGCTTAAGTCATCTTAATACACAGGCTACCTCTTTCTCTCCTCAATCATTAATTGAATAATACTCTGTACTCTTCTCTGGGTATTTTCCAGTTCACTGTGGTATCATGACTTGTTAAGTTGTGTAGAATTCCCAACTTCAGTCCATATGTCGGGAAGGACTTGCACCATCTAACTGCAATATAGAATTTTCCATTGAAAAAAAAAAGATTAGATTTTACCTCCAGGCTGGCATCCTAGTACAACCATCTATAATCCTGTCTACCATGAATCTAATTCATATCCTACTTATTACTTCCAACAGCCAAAACATACAGAAAACAGAGCATAATCAATCCTCATTAATAACAAATGACACCAATCCAACAGCGGACATTAAGTTAAGTTCATTCCAATATGTAACGGATACGATGTCAAGAGACCCTCTCGTAGTTGAATTTGACCAGGATGCAGAAGTCAGCAAAGGACTCCCTAAGAAAGTGAGCTGCAATCTGAATAAAAATAGGTCTGACTAGGTAACAAAGGAAAGGAAAAGGAACCACACATGTGAAGGTCCTGGGAGGAAGGAACATAAGAAAGAAAACGGCCAACGTGGCTGGGACACAGAGATATGGCAGCTGGGGAGGCTGCAAGAACTGGACTGTGCAGAGCCCACGAGGCCCTATGAAGGTATCGGGTCCTTACCCTGAGAGTATTAAAAACCCACTGGAAGGTTTTAAGCAGAGGATTGGCCACAACAGATCAGAGTTTTGAAAAGATTCACCTGACTATGACTAACCCAGATAAAGGACTGAAGGAGGCCAGAGACGAGTGGGGAAACCAATCAAAGGCCATGACAGTCGCCTAGCAAGAGATGCTGAGGACTTCCATGTGCTAGCGGTGGTGGGACAGAGTGGTGAGCAGACGAGACACATTTAGGAGGATGATGGCTGGATACGGGGACACACACACACACAGAGATTAGCAGAGCAAACATAATGGAAGGAAAAGAATTTTAAACTCAAATAAAAACTTCAACCAAATGGTGAGCTTTTCTGAACACAGCCTTCTTAGTTGCTTGATCACCATCTCCCAAAGCACTCCTCCTGTGGCTGTCTACACACAGAGAACGCTTAATATCTATAAAACAAATACAGTATTCAGATACCTCGTGTATCTTAGGAATACCTTCTGTATGCAATGCATCTGCTAAATACCAATTAATCTTATTTAAGGTCCTTCACTAAGGACTTCTCCTAGCCAGTCTCAGTAAAGGAAATTTTCTTTAACAACAGCTTTATTGAGATATAATTTATATACCATACAATTCATCCTTTTAAAGTATACAATTCAGCAGTTTTCAGTACTCACAGAGTTGTGCTCCCACTACCACAATCACTCTTAGAACATATTTTTGTTTTTATCAGCCCCAGAAGAAATCCCAACCCATTAGCAGTTCACCACCATTTCTCCTGTCTCCCTAGGCCCTGGCAACCACTTAGCTACTTTTTCTCTATGGATTTGCCTATTCTGGACGTTTCATAGAATACGTGACCCTCGGTGCCTGGCTTCTTTCACTCAGCATAATGTTTTTCAGGGTTCACCCAAGTGGTAGTATGTGTCAATATTTCATTCTTTTTTTATAGCTAAAAAATACTTCATTCTTTGGATATACCACATATTGTTTATCCATTCACGTGTGGATAAAACACTCAGGTTGTTTCCACTTTTTGTCATTATGAATAACGCTTCATTTGTGTACAGGTTTTTCAATTTTCATAAGTATATACCTGGGAGCGGAATTGTCGGGTCATACGGCAACCCTATGTTTCATTTTTCAAAGAGCTGCCAGACTATTTTCTAAAGTAGCTGTACCATTTTACAATCTGACCAGCAATGTATAAGAGTTCTAATTTCTCTACATCTTTACCAACATATGTTATCACCCTCCTTTATTTTTTATTTATTTTTAATTTTTTTTTAAAGACAGGGTCTCCCTCTTCACTTAGGCTGGAGTGCAGTGGCATGATCATAGCTCACTGCAACCTCCAACTCTGGGGCTCAAGCATTCCTCTTGCCTCTATTGCTAGAACTATAGGCACATGCCACCATGCCTGGCTATTTTTTTTTTTTGTAGAAATTGGGTCTCACTGCGTTGCCCAGGCTGGTCTCGAATTCCTGGCATCAAGTGATCCTCTTGCCTCAGCCTCCTGAAGTGCTGGGATTACAGGGTTAGTCACCATGCCCAGCATCATCTGTCTTTTGATTATAGCTATCAGGTCAGTATGAAGTGATATCTCACTGTGGTTTTGATTTGTATTTCCCTAATGACTAATGATGCTGAACACCTTGTCATGTGCTTATTGGTTATTTGTATATCTTCTCTGGAGAAATACCTATTCAGAGCTTTTGCTCATTTTAAAATTAGGCAATTAACTTTTCACATTGAATATTAAGAGTATGTTTTGCTTTATATGTTCTGGAGGCAAGTCCTTTATCAGATACATGATTTGTCTTTTCACTTTCTTGATGGTATCCCTTGAATCAAAAAAGGTTTTAATTTTTACGGTATCTAATTTTTCTTTTATTGTTTATGCTTTAGTGTCATAGTTCAGAAACCAATGTCTAATGCAAGGTCACAAAGATTTACTCCTATGTTTTCTTCTAAGAGACTGACAATTGTGGCTCTTACATTTAGGTTAACAATCCATTTTTAGATAACTTTTGTATACGGTATGAGATAGGGGTCCAAATTCATTTTTATGCATGTGTATAACCAATAGTCCCAGCCTTCTTTGTTGATAAGTCTGGCCCCCCACCACCCCCAGTGAATTGCCTTGATTCTCCTGATGAAAATCAACTGACTGTGTAAGTGTTAGTTTATTTTTAGACTCTCTCTCCCATTGATCTATTTATATATCCTTATGCCTTACCACACTGTCGTGATTACATTTGTGCTCATTCCACCAAAACTGAAGTGATAAGAACTAATCAAGAACTAGAGCCAGGTCGGGCTCGGTGGCTCACACCTGTACTCCTAGCACTCTGGGAGGCCGAGGCGGGCGGATCACTCAAGGTCAGGAGTTCGAAACCAGCCTGAGCAAGAGTGAGACCCATCTCTACTAAAAAAAAAAAAAATAGAAAGAAATTAATTGGCCAACTACATATATAGAAAAAATTAGCCAGGCATGGTGGCACAAGCCTGTAGTCCCAGCTACTCCAGAGGCTGAGGCAGAAGGATTGCTTGAGCCCAGGAGTTTGAGGTTGCTGTGAGCTAGGCTGACGCCACGGCACTCTAGCCCGGGCAACAGAGTGAGACTCTGTCTCAAAAAAAAAAAAAA
>CAUYRT010053198.1:0-140474 GCA_963574885.1 Lepilemur ruficaudatus
GAAATCCTGAAATTGACCTAGCAGGTTTTTTTTTTTTTTGAGACAGAGTCTCACTTTGTTGCCCTAGCTCACAGCAACCTCAGACTCCTGGGCTCAAGGGATCCTTCTGCCTCAGCCTCCCAAGTAGCTGGGACTACAGGCCTGCACCACCATGCCCGGCTCATTTTTTCTATATGTATCTTAAGTTGGCCAATTAATTTCTTTCTATTTATAGTAGAGACGGGGGTCTCGCTCTTGCTCAGGCTGGTTTCGAACTCCTGACCTTGAGTGACCCGCCCGCCTCGGCCTCCCAGAGTGCTAGGATTACAGGCGTGAGCCACCGCGCCCGGCCATCCTGGTTCTTTTTATTTGGGTTTTAGCCAAAATGATACTGTCTACTATCACCTGGATCCAGAGCTGGCCATTCTCTAGAATCCAGGATCTCCTTAAACTTGAGCCATCTTCCTGTGTGCGCAGCCCCTGTAGCCCACTTCCCACCCCAGGGCACAAATCACATTGGCTTCCTATTTTTCTTCTCTAATAGTTAGTTTCTTCTCTTCTCTGTTTTCAAAATGTGGACATTTGACTTTTCCAGCCCTTGGCCATTAGTGACCTATCTCAAGCCTGTCTCTAGGTCCTAAGAAGTGGGGGTCCTCTTTATTCTATTCCTGCATCTTGCCTGTCTTCTCCAATATGTTCTTTTACATCTGTATGCTGTAAGGATTATACAGTTTTTTTCTTCTACAGGAGAAGCAACTTTGTATCCTTTAAATTTATATATTTGGATGAGAAGGCACTGTTCACAGCAACCCTATATTTTAAGTTTTTCCTTTTCGAAGAATCTTTTTATTTTAGGTGAAACATTCTTTTAAATTTCTGTCAGCACCCCCGTTTCACATATAGAAATAAAATAAACTTTGATTTTATATATTTGTTTAAAAGTAGTATGCATTTTGTTTGAACAAACAGATTCAAAACACTAACACATTTCTGCAGACATTTTACCTTGGCAAAAATTTAGTAGCAGTTGTTTTGAGTTATGATGGTGGTTCTAATAGAGCAGAGCAAAAAAAATGTTGCCCAAATTAACCTGTCAAACTGAAAATGGTTTGTCTCTCCGTGATTTCACAGATATCTGCTTTATTTAGCTTTGGGGACTAAAAGGACCAAATCACGATTCAGTTTTCTAATGTAACTGCTCCAACGTATGTTTCTATATAGTTTACACATTTAGTATGTGCCTTATTTACATGGAAAAACTATAAATTTGAGTCATTTGTAATTAATATTAAGAGTATAGAAAACAGGGGCATACTTTGCTAAGAAAAAAAGTAATGAAACTGTATCTTCTTGAAGGTTGATTTAAATCATCTTTCTGAAGACTGAGGTAATATACAACCGAGGACAAAAGGGGCCAGTGACCTCATGACCATGTCATAGGCTGGTGGCTCTCAGGTAAGACGTCTACTCCAGATCTTCTGGACAGTGTTACTTCCAGATTAATCACAGAGGACTTACCCCAGTAATCACAAAGTGGTTCCAGGCCAGACCATATTTGTTGCAGGGCAGAGAATGGGAAATAGCAAAGCTTCAACCTTGTAGTCGTCAGCCTTAATAATATCACAGTGTAAGTGGGCGTGGACTCCTGAATCTCTTAGCTTGGCTATTAAAGAATATAATGAAGTCCTCTGGGTTGTGTTTGCCTTGATATTATGGCTCTTTGTTTTGGTATTAAGGGTTTTTAATATGAAGTAAAAAAGAACTGTGTAATTGATTTGGTGATATGGAGCTATACTAAAATATAAGAGCATATTAGACCAAAGGGCCCAGAGACTGCTCATCACTCTTCGTCCTGCCCCTGGCATGTGTCAGCCGTCTTAAACACACATGCACACAGCATGTGCTTGCACAAATACAGGCACATGTGCACACACGAGTACACATACCTTAGTTGATATCTGGTCATTACTATCATTCTTACTCCCCCCAGAATCTTCCCCCTACCTCAATAAAAAAAAAGACTGCAGTACTACCATCACTACTTCCAACAACAACAACAAATCAGTTCGGTGTCCTAGTTTTGTATACCAGAATTAGGCTATAGAATTAATTTTGGGACCTTTGGGGAAAAATTTTCTTAACAAACATAAGTACTCTTGAAAGCTGTGTACCTAAAGCATTGATGCCTCTGCATGTTGATGGTTTTGTTTCAGAAACTTACACTGATACACATTCTCGAATGAATGAGTCCCTGCATCATTTTGCCAAATCTATATAATACTGCAAGAAAAGCAAAATTAAACACATATAACAACTTAGGCTAGAAAGTCTTCCACCCTAAAAAGAATTATCAAAGATAGTATAAATATAATTTATTACCAAATTCTGTAATATGGGCAGGATATGTTGCCAATAATGTACAGCTAAATCTAGAAATAGAAAACAAAATTAAAAAGCCAGCATGTTTTTATGAAAACTTAAGAGAGTATTAAGTCATCATAATGAAACCCTGGACCAAATCTACATTGTGGGAGTGGAGAACATTTTAATTTACGATTGTAAATTGAACTAACACAAATGTGAGAGCCAAGCCATTCATCAGCATCACTCATGATCTATATTTAACATAGATTACAGGACAATATCATTAATAACATAGTCTGAGAATTGAACAAACTCCTAAGTTATACAAGTAAATCTTAATGAACAGCAACTCCCTGGTATTATATCTTTGTGTGCTGGGACAGGGCAAAATGGAGTGAGAGTTGTACTGTGCTCTTAAAGTGAAGGGTAATGTGTGGCAGGCGTTGAATCTTGTTGTACGTGGGAAGAGGGATAAATGACGGCATCCACATGAAAGAATTCAGAAATTCAGTGTGCTGGGGAGAAGCCATGTGGGTCCCCAAGAGGGAGTCAGGTTTTGAAGATGAGTATAAGAGCTCATTCATGAAGCAGCTAACACAGATTTCAGAAATAATTTGCTTCCCTTCCCAGCTTTCTTTGGCCTGGTCTAAAATATACCACATACTATTTATTGAATGCTTTCTCTGTGCCAGGTGATTTTCTTACATTAGTGCCATGATAATCAACACAGAATTGAGAAATAACTATCCCTTTCTACAGGTGAGGCAACCAAGACTCGGAGCAGTTAAGCACTTTGCTCAAAGTCACATAGCCAGAAAGTGAGTGCATGTGCCAATCACTCTTTACTCTGGGTGCCCTAGTAAATCTTTAGATGTTGTGCAGAT
The DNA here is from genome assembly GCA_963574885.1 of Lepilemur ruficaudatus. Lineage (NCBI taxonomy): Eukaryota > Metazoa > Chordata > Mammalia > Primates > Lepilemuridae > Lepilemur > Lepilemur ruficaudatus. The sequence goes on from CAUYRT010053198.1 coordinate 3,228, forward strand.
ATGACATAGATTGGGTAGGGTAACTGTGGAGAAAATGAGCTCCCCAAATACAAGTTGAGGCTGCTCCTGGCAAGTTAAATAAAGCAGCCACAAGCAGTATTAGTGGTGGGGGCAGTGGAAGGACAGGAAAGGGAAGATTATAAGGGTACACCTAAAAAACTATTGGAAACAATGCAAAAGAGCTATGGCAGGTGGGAAAAGTAGGGCACTAACAAATTATTTGGCATGTAGAGGTACAAAATTCACTTCAACAAATATTTCTTGAGAGCCTCCTTTGCACAAAGCACTGCACTGGTACCTTGTTCAGACATACAGGAGGCATCCCTGCCCTCGAGGAATTCATGGTTGAATGGAGAAAAAACACATACTACAATATATTGAGAGCTATCATTGGAGATATTACCGGGGTGTTAATGGGAGGATAGGAGACAAGAGACTAAATTTTAATTGCAAGATGTGGAGAGTTGTACGTATTGGGCTTTAGAGTTGGACCTTGAAGAATAGAGGTTTGACCAGTGGTGATGGGGGCTGAGGTGGGGATGAGAATGGCTGAAAAGGCCCGTTCAGGCTCTGAGGTCAGTAGATGCAAAGGCACAGGGTGCGAATCCAAGCAGTGCCTAGAGGACTGGTCCAAAGGGAGGAGACCAGACTGAGCCATCTTTTGGAGAACCTGGAACATCATGCCAAGAAATCTAGACTTCAGTCAGTTAGCCATGAGGAGCCGTGGAAGATTCTGAGCAACTTAGTGACGTCTAGAGTTGTGCTTTGGATGATAATTCTGATGCCTCTGTCAAGAATGAAGGGAAGTGAGACTAGTTAAAAGGTGTTTGCAATCATAGTTTCTACTGGAGATAAGGGAACCTCCATCAAATCTGTGCCAGTGAAAAAACGAGGAAACACATACAGTCAGTAAAGAGGTCGCATCAGACAAGACGTGGAGAATGAAGGAGTCGGTGATACAAGGCTCTCTTTGAGGAAAGGTATCTGTGTTCCCAAAAGGGGAAAAGCAAAGCTGTCCGTAGACTACACACTTAAATGAGAAGCTAGTCTCACAGTATGCAGAGTGGGGAAGGGTGGCTAGTAACTGACCTGTCCTTAGTCATGCATGCATCAATGGTTATAAAAGGTTATCAGCAGAATTGTGTCTGAGAAAGACAATAACACGTCATATTAATTGGATTTGTGTATATCCAAAGGTGTGCACTGGGTAGGCACCGTGAGTACTAGTGGTTGTGCATTAAAATTAGTGTCAATATTTTAATTATAATACATATCATCTATATCTTTAAAACACTTTTATTAAGGAAAAGATGGCCTCAATTAACTTGATTATCCATTTTTGCTTTAATTTGGAGTTTTATCTTGATCTATTTTGTAGCCCTTGAGGCAAAATGAAACTGTGCCCTTATTCCAGAACATAGCAGGCTATAAAGTATTTCCTCCCCTTTCATAACCACCACCGTTCTACTCGCACAACCCTATCAGATCTCAGCACCCAGGCACTGTTATGTGTCATGTGCTAATGTGATAGGGTGTATGTATTAGAACCTCATTGTATTTTGTGATTTTTGGCTCTAGAGCTGGCTTGAACAAGTGTAAGAAGCCTTACTGATAGCAGACACAGGTTCTGGCCTTAGCTTGCCTCATACTGGCTTTGTGACCTTGAGCACTTTGTGACTCTGGATCTTAGTGTCCTTTTCTGTAGACGGATGGAGTTGGGCCAGATGGTCACTAGGGTCTCCCCAACTTGTAAAATGCTCTGTGCTCTTGGTGCTCAGGGCTTAGCATTCCTGCCCCTCTCCCAATCTCTAGTATTGAGCATCTACCCAAGGATTACTAGCAGTTCAAAATGTTTGCTATTGTAGTTTCAAAATTTTCCACTGACTGTATTTTTTTTTTTTTTTTTTTTTGGAGACAGAGTCTCACTCTGTTGCCTGGGCTAGAGTGAGTACCGTGGCATCAGCCTAGCTCACAGCAACCTCAAACTCCTGGGCTCAAGCAATCCTTCTGTCTCAGCCTCCCAAGTGGCTGGGACTACAGGCATGCGCCACCAGGCTCAGCTAAGTTTTTCTGTATATTTTTAGTTGGCCAATTAATTTCTTTCTATTTATAGTAGAGACGGGGTCTCACTCTTGCTCAGGCTGGTTTCGAACTCCTGTCCTTGAGCAATCCGCCCGCCTCGGCCTCCCAGAGTGCTAGGATTACAGGCGTGAGCCACAGTGCCCGGCTCCACTGACTGTATTTTAAAGTCTTTCTGCCTTGGGGGCCACACATAGTCCTTGGTGACTGGATCTGGTCGGGCTGTAAGAGTGGGCAGACTGGCACAGGAGACAGGGGGAAATGGGAGCACTGGGTGTGTGGCATCCAAGCAGTGCTTTTGCCTGCAGACAACTGCTAAATCAGTGTTAGTCTCTCTAGACTCAGAATCCAGCAAGGGGCATCGAGTGGGAGCCTGTGCATCTTGATCTGTCTGCTTTGTGGAATTTTGAAGTCTTGGAAATTGCATGTAGTCAGGAAAGGTGTGATGTAATTTATGGAAGCAGTTCTCCTAAATTCATGAGCAAAAAGCACGTCTGTGTGCAGAGAAGCATAGGAGGAAGAAACACGTTAGAAAGGGGCCAAAAAAGCTAGAGGAAGGATTGATAAAGGTGGACTTTCTGCTTTTGTTGCCTCTGAGGGTAAGTAATAAAAACGCCCCTTGATAGATCATTGTCTAGACCAGACTTTTGTCAATAACCCTTAATTCATTTTACATTGTCACTGACATGAATCTTGTGTTTTGTTGTGCGTGAAATCTATGAGTGAGTTTAAGAATAAAGTAGTTACAGGAAACAAGAATGCAATAATTACATTTTTCATGAGGGGCAACATTTGATGAAATTATATAGTTTTAATTCATTACTGAAAGGAAAGTATCACTATAAAACTTTTAATTTGGGTGTATCTTTTAGAAAATTTAGCCAACAAGAAATACAAGTTAGCAAATAGCACTACATGTGCTCTCTTGTTTGTTCTCCTTGTTTAAAAAACAAAAATAAATTTAAAGAGGTGTTTTCTGACTTATTTTTGGATGATAATGTGATACAGTTGTTTGACACCTAGTAGAAACTTGACCCTCCTTTGCTTTCATAATATAAAAAAATAACCTCCTTGCTCCTGAATCTGGCCTCTTGGCTCCCTTGAGTAAGATGAATTTCTAATGGCCTTGGTCCTTGAAAAGCTCTACTGAAGCCACGATTTAAACAGAGCTTCCTTTAAGAGGTCACTTTTTAAAAGTTATTCAGTGGCTTTGTTGAGGGGTAGGAGAAGAAATAAAGAGAGGGGGTAGGGGCAAACAAAGATATCTCAGATTTTTTTTTCAACTTGTTTTTGAAAGGGGTCTCACTGTGTTGCCCAGGCTGGAGTGCAGTGGCTATTCACAGGCATGATCATAGCACACTGCAGCCTCAAGCAACTCGCTCTCCTCAGCCTCCCGAGTAACAGGAGTGCACACACACACACAAAAAGACATTTAAAAAGATATCTCAAAAAATTTCTGAATTCTTTTAAAACATCATTGGTGGGAATGTAAATTGGTACAGGCATTATGAAAAACAGTATGGAGGTTCCTCAAAAAATTAAAAATAGAACTACCATAAGACCCAGCAATCCCACTGCTGAGTATATGTCCAAAGGAAAGGAAATCAGTATGTTGAAGGGGTATCTGCACACAGTATTCACAATAGCCAAGATTTGGAATCGACCTAAGTGCCCATCACCTGATGAATGAATTAAAAAATGTGGTGTGTGCAGCCTGAGCGAGACCCCATCTCTACAAAAAATAGAAAAATTAGCCAGGCGTGGTAGCATGTGTCTGTGGTGCCAGCTACTTGGGAGGCTGAGGCAGGAGGATCGCTTGAGTCCAGGAGTTTGAGGTTGCTGTGAGCTATGATTGTGCCACTGCACTGTAGCCCGGATGACAGAGTGAGACTCTATCTCAAAAAAAAAAAAAAAAGTGGTGTTTGCATATATAAATACACACACACACACACAATAGAATATTATTCAGCTTTTAAAAAGAAGGAAATCTTGTCATCTGTGACAACATGGATGAACGTGGAGGACATTATGCTAAATGAAATAAACCAGGCACTGAAAGACAGATACTGCATGATCTCATTTGTATATGGCATCTAAAAAAGTTGAACTTATAGAAGTAGAGAGTAGAATGGCGGTTACCAGAGACTAGGGATCAGGGGTGGAAATGGGAAGATGTTGGTCAAAGGGTACAAAGTTTCAGTTACGCAGGATAAATAAGTTCTGGGGATCTAATGTACGATATGGCAACTCTAGTCAACAATACTGTATTGTATACTTCAAAATCGCTGCAAGTGAGTAGGTCTTAATGGTCCTTACCGCATACTCAAAAATGGTAACTATGTGAGGTGATGGATATGTCAATTAGCTTGATAATCATTTCATAAGGTATACATACATCAAAATATTAATATGTAGTGCACCTCAAATACACACAATTTTTATTTGTCAACTATACTTCAAGGAAGCTAGAAAAAAATAAAGTAGTAAAAAAATTACAAAGATAAAATAAAATTTAAAAATTAAATAACAAAACACCAAGCAAAAGAAAAACAAACCCGGAAAAGTCGAAGCATTGAGGATAAGTGTTAAAGGAAGCACTGTTTTTCCTAAGAAAGGAACGACCCCAATATGTGATGTGATGGATTTATGGTTTTACCAGGGAAGAGAAGCGAGGCAGGGAATAGAGGGCCTATTAACAAGATATTGCAGAAGTAGCTTCAGCTTGCTGAATATTAAGCTTACTGGGTATTGTTTGCTGAATGTATTTTTATTGCTTAAATCTATTTCACGTATGTTATTTATTTATAACTTTAAAGATAATTTAATATGTAAAACCTTCTCTGCTGAAATGTGGATATTAATTTCCAAGCATCATTTATTGCACTTATGGCTGATGGATTGTTACGAGTCAGAACTAATAAACTTGTAAGGATTAATAGAATATCCATCTGAAAAAAAAAAAAGAGGTGTCTTTATGGTTGCCATGTAACTGCATCTGCCTGGAAGGCTGAATTACATGAGAAGTCTGCTGTGTTCCGTGCCTTGCTGAGGAAGGGGGGTGAGGGGCAGAAAGGAGGGCAGTAAAATGGATGATTAATACCTTCTAATTGAGTGGATATTGGCAGCACTACGTTGCCCAGGACATGAAGTAGCTGGCAAAGCCGAGATCTTTTGCTAAACATGGTTACACTCTCATGGAAGTGCCTGCTCCGTAGATTGAGCCAGGTGATGCTAAGGAAACCTGGCTTTGTTGAAACAAACCAGGCGCAAGATTCAACAAGCAGAAAATTACTATATGCCTTAGGGTTTATTTTCTCTCTGCAGAAAGAGAATCTTGCACTCCTTGTGTGTTACAAGGTGTTGTTAGGGCAAAGAGGTTTAGAAAAACAACAGCAGCAGCAGCCGGCCGGATTTCCTTGACATTTAGGGAAGAAATGCCTTAGGAGTCGAGTTTGGTTTTTTCCCTACCCCTTTGAGGGCTGCCCCTTTGGAAGCTGAGGTCCCTTAGCTACACATGCTTTTAAAGTCAGGGGTGGAGAGAGCCACATGGCTCGTATTTGTCTTTTGATGGAGGTAGAAACAGGAGAGCTGAAGAGCCCTGTTGACTTCCTCACCCTCTTTCTGAGAGAATGATGGCAGAGAACGGAGGCGACGACATCTGCTTTCTGATTAATGGAGAATGACATCACGGCTGCACCAAAAGCTGAGAGCCCGGCTCGCCGCTGCTTTCCCTACACGCTAATCTGCGTTTCCAGTTGAGGGAAGAGAATCGCCACATACGTTTTCACACAGCCTCTCGTTTCCCCTTTTATTTTTCTCCATTTCCAACCCCCTTCACCCGCCCTCCTCAACACACACTCACATTCACACCCACACTCATGCGCGGTCGCACACACGCACCGTCACACACAGACACGCTGCAGTCACATGCTCACGCTCAGACACCGTATTTGCACGCTCATTCTCACACACACGTTCGCACGCTCACTGTCACGTGCATTCAGACACACACATGAGTATATCCACACACATTCACCATCCACAGTCACACGCACAACTACACACACATTCATATTCACACATATACACATTCCCACACTCACAGACACACACATTCACATTCATGCAGCACACCCGTTCACACTCATGTTCACGGACACTCCCAGACACACGCATTCACATGCACACACACACCGGCACTCTTCCTTTGGGTCCCCTCCTCCCTGCTGTGCTCACTCCTTGTTTTCAAACAAAGCCCCAGGCCGACCTCAGGAAGTAGAAGGGTGCTCTGGGTTAAGAGCTGCCTGTTACTATAATCATTTGTTAGACCTGAAGTTTGATTGGCCAAATTGGATTAAATAAATATTTAGCAGGCAGAAGCTGTCCTGACTGTGAACATCAAAGGCGTGTGGCAGCCTCCACCGCGTCCCTGGCGTCAGGCCCACGCCGTGCCGCCGCCAGCTTTCCTCCTTGCCAGGGTACAGGTCTTAAGGATCCCAGAAAAAGACCCTTTTGTAGTTCTGTATTGGTGAAAATACGGAAATATTTAAGCAAATTCATGAGTGTTAGAAGAAAAGCTTTTCGGTGTAAAATGAATTACGTGCTGAGTGTCTCCCCGCCCTGCCTGTCGCAGACACACTCCCCAGGGCCCCTTCCCTTGCTCCTAGGAGGAAGATGGTTTTTGGGGTGTCTTAGTCTCTAGCAGCAAGTTACGGAGTAAGCGAGAGCAACACATTCAGTTTACTTCAAAAGACAAAGAAGTTGACTCCAGGGATGCTTATGGGCTGGGCCTGGGTAGGAAAAGCCAGCGAGGGAATCTCCAGGGACAACCCATGCCCTCCAGAGGGTCACATGGTCAGGCTGTCATCTGTCTTATCTGTGTGTCTGTGCACACACACATCCCTTTCTCCCTGTATTCCCTGCCTTCCTCCCTCACTCCTTCTTTTTTCTTTCTTTCTCTCTGCACATCTCCATCTCCTTGTAGCAATTTCTCTGTATTTTGGCTCTGGAATATGACTTATTCCACTCCTTGGCCCCCACCTCCCATGTCACTGTCTTTTAGGGTCCACTATCAACTAACTGTGTCTGTTTCTCTGTGTTCCCAAATAAATTTTGGAGAGTCAGAAGCTGATTGACCAAGGTCATTTTTCAAGCCAACCTATGTCATACAGAGACCACAGGCTTTCCCTGGGTCGATGCTTCTCCCTGGTCTAATTGCGGTGACCGAAAGGGAGGCAGCGCAGGTACAGAACATGTGGCATTTGGTCGTTCCCCTTAAAACGGAGATATGGGAGAGCAGCCCTGCTGGTGGGAGAGTGTGAAACTAGTTCTACGAGCATCTTACTGTCTTTTCAATTGTTTGTCCATCAGGTGAACTCAATCTAAAGGGACTTTTGGTGACATTTTTCTAGAAATAAAGATCATTAGTAAATTATACTTATTTGAAATTTGTGATCTGAGCTTTTTGGTTGATGTTTCTTGGCCTAGCAAAGACTTGGTTTAAAGACAGTGTCTATTAGCGTTGAGATAAACGATCTGCGAGGGGGTATTTAAAACTCTTAACAAGCTGTTTTCGGCTCCCCTCAAGCACTTTAGAAGCACTCATTTATATGTAAACAATCAATATGCTAATTACAAATTAGCCTTATCTATTTATTAGAGCACTTAAGTGACTCCAAGTCACCCTTAACTAAGCAACACTTTGTTAACCTTCCTTGGAGGTGCTGCCCATGAGGCTTCATTTCCTTTGAAGTATTTTATAATTTTTTCTTCCCACACGATGACATCCCTCCACTTCCAGTTAGTCTAAATTAGAAGGAGATACCAAAAAATTCCAAGATATCCAAAAAGATCAAGGTAACAAAATTTTATAAACCAACGAGGAACCCACGTATAAATTAAGCAACAATGAAAATCTGGGAATAGGAGGAAGTTAATGTCCCTGTTGTGAGAAATGAGAATTGAGTACCTTTTATTTACGTGACTTTTGTTTAACATAAATTTGGGCAGAGAAAGGCAGCCAGAGACACTATTCAAAGGATTATGCAAATCAGGAAATTATTTCTAAAGTACTTTTTCGAAGTTCTTTTGATGCTCCAGAAAGTATTTCCAGAAAGGGGGATTACTGAGGCAGATGGCACGGTGAGGCGCGTTGGGCAGGAGGACAGAGGCTCCTGAGGAAGGGGACGCCTTCCATCCTCCCAAACTAGCGTCAGAACTTTTGAATAGTAGCAAAAATAAGAGGCATGGAATACCTCCCAGAACAACAGATTTCGTGTTAAAGCAAAAACTTAATCAAATATTACTCAAAATAACCTGAAATGGAAGGCATTATAATATGTCTCTGCAGTTCTAGATGGCACAAGGGAAGAAGAAGAAAGGGCAGAGGGAACCCCATTGTGTTCTAGGGGTGTATTAAGCGTGTTGGTTAATTTTAGTTGCAAGAACAATAGACTTGCTCACGCTACCACATCTCTTATCCAATGAAGGTTTCTGGAAGGATAAACAAGGTAGCCAGGGGAGAAGCACCTAAAAGGAAGAGGTGAACTGCAGAGCCGCGAGGCTGTGTGGCACCTGGGACTTGGGGCTTGGTTTAATGCTCTGCTTGGTTTAATGCCCCTTCCAGAGGTGGTTTATAATTTTTGATCAAGGGGCCCTGCAAATTGTAGAGTCGGTCCTGCTGGAAGTGGAGGTTCCTTCCAGGAGAAGGAAGAAGACAAGGACTCCACCTTTCTTCTAAGTCTTCTCCCCCACATCCTTTTTAGAGGACTGCAGATGTGACTGTAGCTGTCCTTCTCATCACTCTCAATATACACAGCCTACTGGCCATGGCTGGAAATTCCTGTAACCATGACAAAGCCTTCAATTTCCTGTCTAGAAACTGTATTTAAAAAATCATGGAATCAGTCGGTACCATGATGACATAAGGAACCAACAAACTAAAGTGTAATTGATCTAGAAAGATGTATAAAGGTCTAGTGTCACATCACTCCCCACTTAAACATAAGAAAATGGGACTAAGAAGAGTGTACCTGGAAGCATAGAGACAAGGGCAGGTGGCCACGGAGGGGACAGTGTGTTGTGGGGGAAACGGGGGACAGCACACGATGAAGAAAGATCTTCCCCACGTCACAGTTTTGCCTGAACTGTTCCTTGTTTCAGTGCTTGTCGTTGACCCTTCGGTCCTGCGGCCCTGCCTCGCTTAATTTATAAAGATGATTTTTAATATGGCAAGTTTGCAAGGAGGGAGCTTAGTTTCTGGAGGAATCACTGTTTAATATTTTTGAAGCTGCTGAGCTTCTTAAAGTCCAGGACCATTCCCCCTCGCCTTTGCACACCCAGCCTGTCTTTGCACTAGTGAAGCCCAGTGCACCGTCTTCCTCCGCATATTTGTGAACTCAGCGTTTGAATTCGTGTCCGCAGACTTGGCCTGGACATATTCTGGTGGCGAGCGCTCTTACGTCACCAAGGTTTTCTTTGTATCTGCCTTGAGCCTCCTCTTCAATGTGACTCTTTTGACTCTCTCGAAAAAAACAAATAGTTGCCCCCTATCTTCTGTAGGGCACTTTTTCTTCTTATTTTCTGAAAATTAAAATTATCTATATTTCTCTAGGAAGAATGTCTGTTTGAGGAACCGTTTTAGTAGCTTTATACACTGAGACCCTTTAGGGTAGGAGACATACTGTGTCTAAAGTAAAGCTCAAAGTTTGCTCATGGGGAGGAAGAGCGGGTGATACTCAAGCTGACCTTGGGCTGTGTGGCCGAGGCAAGGCCGGGCATTCGCGCCGGAATTCCTTATGGCCGATGGTTCTACATTTCCAGACTCCTTCCCAATCTCATAAAAGAAAAGTCACTTGCTCTTTCTTCCTCCACTTCTATCCTTCCTGTTGTCCCATGACATGGTTGAGTTGTCTAGCGTCTTGCAAAGCAAGTGAACAAATTCAGCACTTTTCTTTCATTCTTAATAAGAATACAATAAACAGAGACGGTGGCACAATAGCAGTTGACTCGTAGTTGCTTCCTGAGCCTGGAAGACAAACATTTTCCAGCAAGCACAGCCTGTGCCTGCACATTAGGAACTAACTGGTGAGTGCTGTCACGACTGTATAGATGCTAGTGTATTGAGTTTCAGCTCTTCCCTGCAATAAACAATGACATCTGAATAGTGATATGTTAGTAGGGTAGCTCTGATGGTTTCACCCTGACTTCAGTGCTCTAAAACTCCCTGGTGACGAAAGTTACATGGCTCTGTTGTAACAGCTTCCGAGTCATGATGCATATGGCGGATCCAAATCCTGCCTGTCCTTAAAGATCCACAGCTTCAACATGAAGCCATTCCTTATTTTTTCAGTAGGAATGTATTTCTCCTTCCTCTATACTCCCATAACAATTTATTTGTCTCTCCCAATACTCTTTACTGTCTTTATTATTTTTATATGTTTCCTGATAGCCAGGGTCTAAGTTTCATCTGTGTTCCACCCAGAATATAGGGCCTCAAACATGATATGTGCCAAATTAACATTTACTAAATGAATAAATCCATTTCCAAACTTATCAATGAATGGCTTTGGAGCAGATTATTAAACATAACTATCTTCTAAGTTAAATAGAGGCTATATTATAGGTATTGCGTTAATGGAGAAAGAAGTTATCAATAAGGAAAGGGGAAAGCTAAAATAAACCCTGTGATGTAGGATTGGAATCAGATTGGCAGTATAAACTTGTGTTTTGATAGTTACATAGATAGGTAGATAGCTAGATGCAGAAATACATACATATGTATACAAATGGGTTAGTATACATACATATATTACCAAGAGCTATTTGCTGAGAAGGCCCAGAAGCAATGACAGCCCATTAGCTATAAGCTCACTCAGTACCCGTATCTTGTTTCTAAACACCATTCTCCAATAAAAGGACCCAAGCCACACAGAGATGCATTTGATTCCAGGGCTCAGGCAGGGCAAACACAAGATGAACCTGGAACATCGTACAGGCTCAGTAAACAAGGAAATGCTCCAAAAGAGAATATGGGATTGTTGAAAGAACATAGAAGTCAACATAAATGTGTTCCCAGTGGCCAAAGCCAGAAAAATTTGAGCAGCAAAATAATGACAGGAAAGGATTTTAATCCATAGAGTAAAATAATATCCAAAAGTCCATAATGATATATAAGTAAATAATTTAAAATATAAATAGGGGCGAAGGGATAACTCTTTGTTCAGTAGAATTTCAAATAATATGAATGGAAGTAAAATAGAAGACAGAGTCACTGTTAGGCAAATACCACAGTAATAATTGTTGCAGACAAGATCCACAAGTGGATGCTCATTTGAGTGGGCCGTGGTTTGAGAAGAAACAGGATTTTCATAGTCTCAGCATGTCTCCCTGAAGATACTTACTACAAGGGGAAAAATAGTAACTTATAGAGGAAAACTCAGCACACACCAACCTAACCAAGTGATCAAGGGAAACATCACCAATAATAAGACATATTGACCCCAGGAACCCCTTGATACGATGCCCTGAGAAGGACGCAACATCATTTTTGTAATCTTCTTAGTAAAAATGCGTAACCACATTTCAGTCATGAAAAAACATTAGACAAACCGAAATGGAGGGCTATTCTGCAAAATCATTTTGATCAGTTCTCTTCAAAAAGGTTGAGGCCAATAAAGGCAAGAAAAGGCTGAGGGATTGTTACAGAGTGAAAGAGACTGTGGAGGAATAACAACCAAACGCACTGTGGGGTCTTCCCGGACAGGATCCTGGGACAGAAAATGAGAGTCGTGGAAAAGATGGTGATGTTCTAATGAGGGCTGTAGTTTAATTAATAATATCGTATGAATGTTAATCTCCTGTTCTTGATAATTATACTGTGGTTATGTAAGACATTAGCATTAAGGGAAATAGCACAAAGGATAAGAACTTTGTACTCTTTTTGCAATTTTCTATGAGTCAAAAAATAGTTCAAAATTTAAAAAAAAAAATTAAAAGGGAGGCTATGAGTAATAATATTGTAGGCATTTCTTTAACCAAAGAGGATTCAAACTACCTTTAAAGAAAGTCAAATGTTCTTTTTATTCTTTCTACTCACCACTCCTTTTTATGTCCTACTGTTTCCTGTGTCTTCTTGTTTCCACTTGTTTCTAGGTACGTGGGTCTGACAGCCTATGCAAAAAGCCTTTTCCTTCTGCTAAAAACAAACAAACAAAATAAAAACCAGAGCACATGCTTTCTGTGTACGTGGATATTTGGTTTTTGAAGTGAACCCACTCTGTCTGACTCCTCTCCTGAGAGCATGATGCAGCCAGTGGCATGTCCTCCTTTCCCTGGACCTTCCTGGGAAGCTCTTTGAGCAGGACCACGGGCCGCCCTCATTGCCCCTGTGCTTTCTCCACCCTGCTCTTTCTTACTTACAGTGGTCTTTGCTGAGTGCTCCGGATTTCCAGTCCCAAGACGACTGGACTGATAGACTATTCACTTCCTCTCCTGTCTGTGCACTCTCCTTTTCCAGGGAACCAGTCCACGTACTTAAAAAAAAAAAAACCAAAAAATGTTTTATTTTAGAAATGTTCAAACATGCAGAAAAATAGAATATAATAAACCCCTTGTCAACTTGATCTTAACCATAGAGGTATGCTTTCCAAGGAAAGGCAACTGTGAGTACCAAAAATTAGATGTCATCAGTGGTGAGAGTGAAGGTGACAGCACTGGCCCTACTTTTATATTTTACGCTCTTGGTTTTTGGACAGCTCTTTGGGTTTTTAGCCACTTTATCCTATCAAGAGTGCAGGGACCCACAAAAGATCCTTTCTCAACCCTTTGCACAATTCAGATTGAGGTTGTTTCTGAGGGTGGTTAATGTAAAAGGAACCTCTTTAAATATTTTGCTTAGGGACCTAAAATTTTATATATGCTCTTATTACTACTGTAACCTCAAAATCACTTTATGCTCTGAAGACCTGATTCTTCTAATGGAGGCTAAAGTCATGTTTCTCTGATCAGGCATCTGGGCTACTAAATGCCAGGTGTGTGGGGGGAAGCTTAACAAAAGGTCACTGCACCACAGTCCCTCCAGTTGTTAATCTGTTACTATTAATCATCAGTAACTCAGATTTAAGAATCTCAGGTTTTATTCGTAACAAAGCATTCCAGCAATTTTTGGTCCTCAGTAAGTGTGATCTAAATGGATAACTAAAATGAGATCAAGGTAACTCTTCCCAGAGTAGAGGAATAATAAGATGCTAGTTTCCTAAGGGGAAGAAAGAGATTTTCACATCTGTGTGCAAGTAGGATATCAAAGTGTGAACCCACACCTCTTTCAGAGAAGTAGTAGTTGGGAGTGAAGCAATGGAACATTTGGCTTCTTATTCAATGGAACTTGCCAGATTATGAAAGTACACTTCAGTGCACCTGACTTCAATGATTTCAATAATCATCTAACAATTTCACAATAGGATATGATTTTTATTTCATATTGATGAGAAGGGCAGAATGCCATTTCTTGATTCAAGTCAACAGAATTCAAGGAAATAACAGAATAACAATAACATGGAGAGAAAACTTTACATGTTACAAATTAGAAAAAGGGAAAGTTTTTATGTAAATAATATGAAAAGTAAAGATTTCAGGGATAGTTTTTAATGCATTTTAAGTTAAAATAGCCTCTCAGTGTACGCACACAAAAGCAATCAAAAGAAGAGTAATACCCATGTGTCCATTTGTGATTGTCTCTACTTCGATCATTTCAGAATTGCTATTAACAATTATTCTCTGTTACCATACTTCTCCATCACTAAAATAGAATTTCCTTCTGTAATTTTATTATAATTCAGCTGATAGCTCTGGATTAGAATGACACTATAGGAGCACAGGGATTTTGTGAGTTTCTGTGTCTGGGGAGAGAAAAAGAGAATAGGTTGAAGAAGTTTGGGGTCAGTATCACTTTTTAAATTCCATGGTGATATGTCAAACACCAGGAATAAAAAAGAAATTAAAATGTGCTGTTTCTGGGGAATGGAGTTGGAGACAGTTCATATATTATTGAGAAACAGATCTAACATTCCTACAGAGTTTAGACTCTGCAAATACAGCAAGGTAGTATCTTGAAATAGGGTCATAAATGAGTCTCATAAATGCTCTATCATCTTTTGCAAGGTTCTCTTCCTTTATAATAAAAGGTAGCTGGTAATCAAGTGATTAGCCTTTTTTTCCTAGACAAAGAAACAAAATAGCAGACATATAACCAATAGCAGGATTAGTAACTTATGACTCTATGAGTTATCCAAAAAGTTAATTAGCACTTTGGAAGGCAGAAGCAGGAGGATCACTTGAGCCCAGGAATTCAAGACCAGTCTGGGCAACACAAGGAGACTCCGTCTCTACAAAAAAAATTGTTTTAAACTAGCTGGGCATGGTGGCATGCACCTGTAGTACCAGCTACTTGGCTGCTGAGGCAGGAGGATCACTTGCGTCCAGGAGTTGGAGGCTGTAGTGAGCTATGATTGTGCCACTGTAATCCAGCCTAGGGTGACAGAGTGACCCTGTGTCAGACCAAAAAAAAAAAGTTAATTATCTACCTTTTGATAAACCTGTGAAGCATCCAAATGTTTTCAGAAAGCTTTTAATGACAAAGGCTTAAAGTCTTTAAAAAATTTTTTGGCACTTTTATTAAAAGTAGTAACCTTAGTGTATATGTGTGTATGTACACACACACACATATACTAAGACTACTCAAGATATATATGTATAAAACTTAGTAGAATACTTCATTCCCCGATATGCAAGACAAGCAAATCATTTATTATCATTTTCAGGAGAGGTTTTATAGTGTACTTAGCCGTATCTCCAGGCCTGAGATAATGAGGCTATTCCATGAATATTAAGTCAGGAAACCAAGGAGAACACAAGAACCAAATACACTATTTGTGGCACATGTAAAAATCAGCAATACTTTACCTGATGTCCACAGTTAGGGCACTGAAGATGACCGTCCTCTACAAGTTGTCATGGCTGTTCCCAGTTAGGTGGTGGAGTGCGGCGCCCCCTGCAGGAGGGGCTGGTAGAGCCATGCTGCTTGCCTGGGGTGTGTGGTGTGGGAGCCGGAGTTTTTCTAAGGTCAGTGCAGTAAGTAACACAAATGCAAGTCCAGAGTACAAGGCCGGACCCTCTACTGTTGCAGGGACTCAAAAGTGTGCTGGTTTAAAGGCCCCATAAACACGCTTAGGAAGTGAGTATTTTCCACTGTTACTTAGTGCTCTGGAGTCCTGTCACAAGCAGAGTTCCCTCCATCCTCAGCACTGGGGTGTAGGGACTCAGGTGAGATGCAGACACCCCCCCCACACACACACACACACACTGGCCTTAAACGCTTGGAAGAGGCAGCTCTACCCTTGCACCCATTAGATAGGGCTACTGCTGGCCAGTGCTGACAGCAGCCCTCCGGCTCCACCTTGGCTGTGTCCCCCCTGCCAGGAATCTTGGGGAATAGTCAGGGATTTGGCAGAATTCCTGGTGAATGGATGGCGCCGTGAGCACTGCGGGTTGCACTGCTCAGTGTTGCCAGACACATGCGTTGCTGCTTTCTCACTCTTCCTCGGGAAAGAAGGGCCGTTTCAGAGAAGATTCTTACATAAAGAAGGAAAAGTAACATAAACACTAAGCTCTGTATGTTTACATGTCCAGAGCTTAAAAACAGAGGAAAGGATTCACTTTCCCCAAACTTTTGCTTCTTGGGTGAGAAATAAATGTAAATCTGGTGTCTAATTCCCCTGATTTTTCAGACTTAGCTAAGGCAGAAAACCAATCCATTGCATTATCGACTGGTATCATTAGCTTGAGGTTAGGGCCCCGCCGTTCTCTCTGAAGCAGGCCTGCCTTCCTCTCTCTGCTTGTATATCATCCTTCTATCATTTTTCCTTGTGCACCCTCTCTCTCTCCCCTTTGATATGGTAATGATCTTGCACAAGAAAAGCCATTTTTTTTATATGAGTGCTTAAGGAATTAAAGGTGAGTGAGAAGGTGGAGGGTGTTAAGAAGGATGGCAGTTTATCATTAAAAAATAAATAAGTATACCCCTTGGAATTAAAAAGAAAGCAAGCCGGCAAAAGGGGAGGAGGGGAAGGACAGGCAGTGTCTCTCCAAACACAGGAGCCAGTCTTACTAACAGGCTGGCTTAAAGCCCTCTTAACAATGTGCACTTGCTCTCCTCGCTCATGGATTGATTTCCCTCTGCCCTCCACAGACCTGGCTGCAGTTAAGCCTTGTGTCCTCCACGTGATGCTGAGCCGAATCAGATTTTCCTTTTAGTTGTTCGATCAAATTTTCCTTCCTAGAGCTTAGAAGGCACACTTGGGACCATATAGTAATTGCCTCCCCACACTGAACTGCTGATACCTTTATTGGATTGGCACCGGGTTTCAGAGGACTGTGTTTAACATGCAGTGAGCCGCAGCAATGCAAACAGCTTCAGTGTTTAAACAAGCATCCATTAGGCCAGGAAACAAGGCAGTGCCAGCCCATTTGGTGCTCTGTAGTGCTGGCAGCTTAAGGTGAGCAGGGCAGCCGGGGCGCTGGAGTGGGAGAGGGCGGGCTCCAGGGGAAGCGGAGGAATTGTAGTGTCAGAGAAGGAGCCGACCCTCTTTAGATTTGCGGAAGAGGGAGTGGAGGGGGGGATGGGGAGAGAAGTGTTGTGGCTAGGGACATGTGCAAAGCTCATTAATATCTCATTATGTTAGAATTGCAATCTCCCCACAGATCGGCATTAACATTGGCAGTGCCAGAGGAAGGGCTTTTTTTGCAAGCCCCAGCAAGCTCCCTACGCTTCTTTTACGCCGAGGGAGTCGTGGTGCTGAATTTGTCAGAGAAGGCTGTGAGAAAACCCCACAGGAGCAATAGCGAGCAGCTCGGGAGAGCGAGTGAGATGGAAAACTGTAGTTTGCAAATAACAAAGTGACCAGCTTTCAGATGTGCCAGGCGGCGACGGAGAGGGAAGAGAACTGACAAGAAGCTGGGAAGGGAAAATGGTTGGACTTAAGCACGAGCCACCCTGGAGTCCGGGTGTGAGGGGCAGTGTGAGGGGTCCTGGATAGACCAGCTCCAGATTCAGATCTAAATTTCTGAGAGAATGTGTCACTGGCCCACTGAATTTGCCCAGGGCTCCTGGAGGCTCCATGGGATCAACCAGAGTGAGTAAGGTGGAGAGGAGAAACGGGCTAAGGGGGAGAAGAGAGGAGAGAAGAGGGGTTTGGGAGGACTGTGTTCTCAGTTATTCTCCCCTGCTGCCGTGTTGGTGTGAGTGGAGCAATGGAAGATTCTAAAGCAGATAGAAGGTGGTGTGAGTGGTGGGCAGGGGCCTCGCTCTTCAGGTCTGACCTAGCTGAGCCCAAACCAGTACAGTCTTTCCCCAAGGGACTGAGTCCTCCTGTGCCCAGGAATCTGGCTCCAGCCGGACTCCTGCACCTCACTCACCCCAGGAGGTCATCCCAGGGCTCCAGCGCTGGGACGGGGCCTCATGGGAGGCAGAGTTGGAGCCATGTTCTGTAGAAATTGCAACCTCCCTGCAGACCCTTCATTCTGCTCTGTTAAAGGATCAGATGTTTCTGTCTGCCCTGGGCAAATATGTATC
The DNA here is from genome assembly GCA_963574885.1 of Lepilemur ruficaudatus. Lineage (NCBI taxonomy): Eukaryota > Metazoa > Chordata > Mammalia > Primates > Lepilemuridae > Lepilemur > Lepilemur ruficaudatus. Next base: position 20,935 of record CAUYRT010053198.1, read on the forward strand.
CTCCAACCATTAAGGTGGGTGGTAGCAGCCACGTTAGCAAATAGTTATGCAACAGGATGTACTGAAACACAAGAGTGTGTGGATTTTGTGTTATAAAGGCCCCTTAATGTTAATTCATATTAAAGTTCCTTGAGCGTATCTATTTTTTGCCTTTTTGTTTTGGGGAGTTCTTACGTTTACTGTAGAATTTTCTGTCTGTGAACTTTTGGCATTCAGGTTCCATTTCCAGCACACGTGCACACAGACTTACCCACACAGGTCTGCAGAAGAGCTGTTCCTGCGACATTCAGCCAGTCCCGGGATCAGTAAGCAAGTGAAGGAGCACATGTACTCGATTAATGTCATAGAAAGATACAAGACCAGATTTCAAGTATGGTTTGTGAAGACCTTCATGGTCACACTTTGTTCTGACTTAACACAATATTCCATTAAAATATGGATTATTCATTAGCTTACAAAGAAAGGCAAAAAAAAAAGTCATTAACTTACAGAAAGGTAAAAAAGTTAATGTCATGAAAAGCTACTTGTGTTTCTTTTGGAAAAAAATAAATAAGAGTCATATTAGTCATTAGTTTGCTCTGTACAGCCGCGCTTGTAATGAACATTTAAAAATAAATGTATCTGATAATCACAACCAAGTTTATTTAGGTTAGAAAAACAGTTATGGCATGAAAACACTGCTGAGAAACAAATTTAACAAGGCTTTTTTCTTTTCTTTTTACATGTGGCCTCTATAGTAAAAACAGTAGAATTCAGCCTTGTGTGTATTAAAATCTATTATTCTTTTGACTGTGCGGCTTTGCATAGTCAAGCAAGAGTCAGAAGAACAAAGATAGCAAATAGTTCAATTCTTAGAATTTTATAGCTAAATATAAGATAAATATACCCTTGTTTACATGTTGACTTTGCCAAGCTTAATCGCATCAAAAGAACAAAAAAAAAAAAAAAGAAGAAGAATCAATAGTGATTAATAGTAAACTGGACCCCTAGGGTTTAACTTCGGTGTTCAGCTGCAACAGGTCCCCAGTGGGATGTCGCATGTTCCGCAAGGCCTCGGCTCGTTGGCCACGTGCTCTGCCTCACCCTCGGTCCTTTCCGTGGTGTGAGCAGGACCCACACAGAGATCTGTACTTTTCAAGCCTTCATTTCCCAACATCTGAACTCTTCCATCTTACATCCTTCGCTTTCCTTTCTAGGAAAGAGGGAATGAAGGTTGTTAAGTTTCATCCCAACTTTCTACATAAAAAAGTTATGACATCCAAATTGCCCATTTGAAGAGAGAAGGGTAGTGATTCAGCAGAATTACAGTTCAAAATAAAATAGGATTTAACTTTCAGTGAAAAAGAAAAAGTGAGTTCCTAGCTCCTTTCAGGCTTTTGCCATGAATAAAACTTTAAAGTGAAATATCAGAAAATCAAGGATGAGATGGGACTTAGAGAGATCCTTCATCCCCCCTCCATCCCCCTCCTTCAGTGGAGACCATATCTAAATCATCCCAGATGGCTGTTCTATTTTTAAAGATCTCCAGAAAAGGAGATTCTACCACCTCCTCAGTAACCCATTCCAGCATCTCTGGTTCCTCGCTGCCAGAATATTTTTTTTAAGAGCCCTCAGAGAGAGAGAGAGAGAGAGAGAGAGAGAGAGAGAGAGAGAGAGAGAAAAGACATACTATCCTAGATTTGGGGACCTGTAGTATTTCTCTTTAGGATTTAACCCCACAGTGCATATAAGGAAACTCAGAGGCGTGAGTATTGTCTTTCTCTCTCCAGCGAAAAAGATTGTTTTCTCTAATCTTTGGCTTTAAATTACATCTGTGAGCTTCCTGGGGTCCATCCAAAATTCTCTTGAGGGCCTGCAGTGTGCACAGTCCTCTCCTAGGTCGGAGCAGAAGGTGTCAAGTGAGCATTCATGCTTGCAGTCCAAGAGAAGAGCAAGGTCACACACAGCCCCAGAGCTGAACATCTGTACTGGACAGACTTGTTCATGCAATCGCTCCTTCGTTCATTCTTTTATTCCAGAAATACTTACTGACTTCCAACCGTGTGCTAGTCCCTCTGCTAGACACTGGACACAGACACATTAGTGAACGTCACAGGCTAGGTCCTCGTCTGCAGTGAACCTGCACTCACGTCGGGGAAGAAGACGAGACCAAGGAAAAAATAAGAAGCAAGAAGGTTACAAATTGTGCTCAGTGGTATGAAGAAGGTAAAACAGGATTCAATATAGGACAGGTGGGGAGCGCAGGTAACTGAGACAGGGTGGCCAAGACAGCCTTTCTGAGGAGAGTGGAACCCTGAAGGATGACAATGAGCCAGCCCAGCGAGGAGCTGGGAGAAGCAGGTGGCACAGGGAGAGAACCGCAGGTGCAGATACAGAGGAGAGATGGAGCAGGCGGGGAGGCTGGAGCAGCTGTCCGGGGTGTGGTGACAGCCAGCGGGAGTACTGGTATGAATGAGCCACAGTTACCATCTGACTTGCAGAGAAATGGGAATCTATAGAAGGATTTTAGGCAGAGAGACATGATCTGATTAACGTTTTTAAAGGATTACCCTGGATGCTCATGGAGAATAGGCTGGAAAGAGTAAGATGGGAAGCAAGGCTGGCAGGACGATGGCGGGAGAGTCCAGGGTGGGGAGCAGGGTGGGGTGCGCTCTGGCCAGGGCAGTGGAGGCTCTGAAAAGGAGACAGGTGGGAGTCATGTGTGCTGGCTGTGCACACACAGCATCCCGGACACAGGTGCGCCCCTCTTGAAGAAAACAAAATACATAAAAATCAAAACTAATTAAAAAAGGAGTGATTATTTCTTTTATAAAGTGATTCACCTGAAGTGTCTATTCTATACAGCGAAAGAAGATGTGTATGGGTCTTTGACTATAAATTTTAATAAGAGATATAAAACCTTAATAGACAGATCATGGAATTAGAAGGAATCGTAGAGGTCATTTTCTCCTATTTCCACCCAATAAAGAATCCCCTTTACAAATCCCTGACAGATGAACATGCAGTCTTGGTATGAAAACTTCAAGGGACAGGAAGCTCATTAGCCTCACAAGGCAGCCCTTTCTATTTTGAATCTCTCTAATCGTTTTTTAAAAGTTCCTCCTTATATAGAGGCTGAATTCTTTCTCCCCATTACTTGCAACTGTTGATCTTAGTTCCATGTTCTGGAGCTACATAGATCAAATCTAACGCTTTTCCCACATAGCAAGCATTAACTGTTTAAAGAGGAGCTGTGGCATTCCCACTCCCCAGTTCTTCTCTTTCTCCAGCAAAATATCCTCAGCTCCTTCACCTCCTTCTCTCATGATTGGTTTCTGGGGCCCTGATCGTGCACTCCTGCTGCACTGCTGCCCGATGAGAGTGAGAACTCTAGAATCCAGGCCAGCCCCCCAAATGCCATCAGTGCAGAACATACCTATGTCTCCCTGGATTTGAAGAACTTACATTTATTAACACAACATAGAATTGCAAGAGCACATGACTTTGAACTTACAGGCAACCAAAGCTGCTTGTAAGACAGGTTTTCCTATCTTACATGCAAGATTTTACCCATCAAATCTTGTTACTGCTAACCTATAGGAGAGTGGTTCTTAAACTTTTATAGGGTTGCGGACCACACTGACAATCTGATGAAAGCCTTGGACCCTCTCTTCTGAAAAAGACACATACCCACAAAATTCTTGGTATAATTTTTCAGGGTTCTCAGAACTCTTAAAATCCATTTTTTATGTAACACTCTCATTAAAAAAGTCAGCAGTATCAATATTGGGGAACCTGGTTCTGTCCTTTAAAAATACATATCTGTATTATCTCTATATTTTATGACAGAATCCTACAGGAGGATGAAGAACACCGCTTGAAAATTGATATCGAATTACTAACAGAAGAGGAAAGTTACCAAAAGTCTTCAAGTACCAAGTGTGGATACGTTTGCTTATGTTACCTCCTTTAGTCGTTACAACCATCTTCTGACCTAGGCGATATTAGCTAGCTTCCTTATGAGTAAAATGAAATTTAAAGCTATTAATGAAGAGAATCAGAAAGACCTGGGTGAGGGCAGAGGCTGCATAGTGCAAGTTTTTACAGCCCCAGCAATGAAACATGGTTAGTGGTCCTCTGCACTGTAAGTGCTGGGCTGTGGTCCCCTAGAGCACAGCATTCCAGAGCTTAGGAGCAGGTTTGGTTTCCTAGGAAACGTGTGCTCGTGCTGATGCCTCAGTAGTGATGTCCTTGGGAAGTGGTCATCACTGTGGCCCACGTCGGGGGCATGCTGTTGCCAACACCATTCTCTTCAGAGGTAAGCTGGGGTTGGGCTAGTAGCCAACACCTAGTTATACCTCAGCACCTCAGCCAGCTGTGGAACTGATCCGAGAACATCTGAAAGGACCACAGCCCATGTAGGACATCCACTTTCAGACAAAACTTCCTTATGTGCCAGCCGACCACTGAGGGGAGAGACTGGTTCTAAGGATGCCTTTTCTCTCTTCTCCCGTCTCACTTGGGAGCCAAGCTGTGGAACAGTTTGGAAGCGAGGAACGCATTCCATTCCCAAGTGGAGAGGCATGGAACGGAAAAGCGTGGGCTTTGGAATTCCCATCTCAACGCCCCCACACTCGCTGTGTGACCTTGGGCAATGCATTTAATCTCCCTAAGCCCCAGTTTCCTCATTTGGGTAAATGATGGCTATGAACCTAACCTTGCATGGCTGATGTGGGAAGTAAGAGAAAAGACCTTGATTTTGCCTGGCATGTAATGGGTGCACACGCGCGCGCGCGCACACACACACACACAAAGTTGCTGTTTGCTGGTACTTTGAGGAAAGCCTAAATTGTTGGGACCAGTCTGAGTAGCAGTAAATTTGGGCGAACTGTGCTATCAAGCTTACTCTGGTTTGGACCCGAATCCTAGAGTGATTCCACAGGGATTCCTGTCCCCTTCTCCACCTCTCTTCACCCTCCAAATTTTGCTTAAGATGAGAAGGTCAGAGTGTGTGCACCGGGAACCCCATCCTTCATGCAAGGTGCCGTGTCGCAGAGCGGGTCAGAGGAACCTCTAACGCTGCTTGGTCCCCCGCCTCACAAGGGAGACTGCCTGTGTTGGTACTTTTGATTCACATACACGCAGATCTCGTGAGATGAAGCAGAGTTGTAATTTCGCAGTTAGTAGCTTTCAGTCATCTCCATGGACATTTCCGAGAGAATCCTTGCTTCAACAGTAGGAAAAGCAGAAGTCAATACTGGGTGGGGCAAGTTCTGCCCATGCAGGTTCTGTGAAACTAACTGAAAGTTAAATTTAAAAATAGAGATAGGGCCGGCTAACCTCATCATTCTGTGCGTCATTAGATGGAGACTAGACTTGGTCATCTCCCTTTGCTAATAAGGAAACTGGCTTAATTAACTGAAGGAAATTAACTTGGATAATTTTGCAGCATGAATCTGTTTCCAAGGAGGGTTGGTTTTTTTGCCCTTCCTGTGAAGTGACGTTCATACGGCAGTTAATTCGAGAGGCTGAGTTAACAAGCTGCTGTTGCCAACTGACAAATGCAGTATTTTCCTGAAGCTCTCAAGCCTCTTCCCTCACTCCTCCAACAAGGGAGATTGGTCTAATGAACTATCCACAATGATTTTGCAACCTGCGATCGTTTGCATGTCTTTGTAATATCGCAGTCAAATGCCTATTTTTGGTAAATATAAGCCTCCTAGTGGATGTATGGTCATTGAATGATTTTAAATTTGTTGTATATGTCCTTTCTCCTCAGCCACTGGTTTTAAGCAGGCACCAAATCACATCAGAAAACCTGAGTTTTGATATTTAAGTTGGTTCATCTGAACTAAACCCAAAATATGTGGAAATTGGGTTATCAGTTCCATTCTTGGCTCTTTTGTTTATGAAACTTCAGAGTCTCCAGTGGAGCTGAAAGTAATGTCTTTCTTCAGGTGACACTCTGGAGCAGTTTGGAGGAACAAGACAAGGAGAGAAAGATGCCTTTGACTCTATTTTACTTTGTTTCATTTTCCTTCTTAATTGATTTTTATCTTTTCCATCATTTTCTCTCCCAATTAACTTTGAATTTCTCTCATTTCGTTCCAGATGTTTGTTGTAGTTTAGCTTGATGCTTTGGTTAGGTATTTCGCTGTGTTCTTTTTTCGCCTGCCTTTAGTTTAAAGGAGGTCTGAGCTCACAGCGTAGCTCTATTTCTGGAGAGACCTGCCACCTTTACAGGATTTACTGTGGTCATTTTCTTTTTTTTTCCTCCCCACAATATGGTTCTTTGTGAATTAAAATCAAGGTTCCTGGGGCTGGAGGTAGGCACAGGGCATGGGAAGCCCAGCCACATTATAATGAATAATAATAACAACGGTTTCCCTCTGTTGTGAGCTCTTCCAGGCAGACTGTGTCTTATTCATCTTTGCTCCCAAGCTTCTCACACAGGGCCCGGTGCACAAATGATGCTCGGTGAGTGTCTGTTGAATGAATGAACTAATTTTTACAAAGCCCTTTATAATTTATAAAGATGCTCCACGCAGCAACATGGGGTGATTGTTTTTAAGACCTTAACAAAACCATTTCCTCCCTCATTTCATTATGATTGTGAAATGCTTTGGAATTTTGGAACAGTGATACATTTACTATATGTCTTTCATGAAAAGCCAAAGTCTAAATGCTTTTTCTTTCTTTCTTTTTTTTTTTTTTTTAATGTGAGGGGCTGTGGGAGGGAGGAGGGAAAGAATTTGTTACTGGATACTTTTCTTAGAAAAAAAATGTTTAAATATAGTTATCTCTGGATTTGTTTTTTCTTGACAACTGCAGTTCACAGCTCTTTTCTTCCTCTTTTTGCTAGGATATAGGTGACATTTAACAAAAGCAAAAGAATGTTTTAAAGGGAGAGAGCAAGTAGGCAGCAAGGGAAAGGCTTTGTGTGTGTGTGTGTGTTGTTTTTATGACTGGTATTCATCCTTGGCAGATGCTCAAGGTCATACTGCTTAACCGAGTAGCCCACACTGCTTCTACGTCAGCAGTAGCTGCGCTACCCCTCCACGCTCTTCTGTCGAGAGGTTATGAAGAATTCAGCCCTTGTCTTGCGCTGAGGTCAGTGGCAGTGCTGACACCCCCACGGCCCCTTGGCTATTTAGCTCTTTAGCACACATCCGCCTCCGAGAGAGTCACCCAGGAGTTCTTAACCAGACAGCTTTTCTTAAACGGCTTCATCTGTTCACACTCATCACCAGACCATTAACACTGACTTTTTTTCCCATGAAACTCAAGTGGAAAAGTAGGAAAATATTTGTATTACTGTTTTCCAGAAGTTATTGGCACTTAGGACAAAGACCAAAGTCAGCAAAAGCAGACAAATCGAGAGATTTCAAAAATTAGAAAGGTCTTTGACTTTTACAGGTGAAGTAAGAGCCATACTCAAGATTATAGCTTGGAAAAAAAATTTTAGGAGACAAATGTAGGTGAAATATAATCACAGACTTCCCGGTAATGACAGCACTAAAGCATTGCCTGTGCACGTGTCTACTCCAAATACATCTGCCCCAAGATAGTGACATTGTTCCCCACTCTTGGCTCTTAGAAGCATACAGTTTAGTGTGTTTATATGCCTCATTTATGCCTGGAAAAGACACACAGAAAGAAAAGCGTTTTAGTAAGGACTATGATTCAAAATATGTATTACATTGACTTATTACCTATATTATCATTGTGTGTCAGAAAGCATATTGCTCATAGGTGGGGTGCACGGTAATTTGGAAATGGCCTTGGCATAGGATGACCTTGACCTACAGCAGATTCATGCTCTGTGGCTGTATTAATTCCTAGGGCCATAACAAAGTACCACAGACTGGGTGGCTTAAAACACTAGAAATACATTGTCTCACAGTCCTGGATGCTGGAAGCTTGAAATCAAGGTGTTAGCAGGGCCATGCTTCCTCTGAGTCTCTGCGTGGAATCCTTCCTCGACTCCTCTTGATTCTCGTGTTTGTCAGCATCTTGCAGCTGCGTCACTCCAGTCTCTGCCTCCGTCGTTATGTGACACTCTCCCGTGTGTCTTCACGTGGCCATCTTCTTATACGATGATACCAGCCATGTTGGATTTGGGACACACTGTACTTCAGTATGACCTCATTTTAACTAATTTCATCTACAAAGACTCTACTTCCAAATAAAGTCACGTTCCGAGGTACTGTGGTTTAGGACTTCAGTATATCACTTTGGGTGGGGTGCAGTTCAACCTGCAAGGGTGGCTATACCTCTGCTTCTGAACCCCCAGAATGTCTCCTTGTTCTCTTACAATGGACTAGCTCTACAAAATATTCATTCGCTTCTCTCCTCAAGCTCTTGTTTCTTCCTCCTCAGCAGTGCTCTTCCTTGGAGGTGATAACCTTGTGTCAAGGTCATTGAGAAAATGGAGACTATTAAAGCCAAACTGCTTTGTCTCTACCCCCCGACTTTCATCTCAACATCTCTCCCCCCCATATTTGTTTTTCAATCATTCTTTTGATGGCTTTGATTTGGCATTCTTCATTGTTTCATGAACAAATATCTCAATGGAAATGTAAAATGATGCAGCTTCAATAGAAAACCGTATGTCAGTTTCTCAAAAAATTAAAAATACAATTACCATGTGATCCAATAATTCTACTTCTGGGTATATACCCAACAGAATCGAAACAGGGTCTAGAAGAGATATTTGTATACCCATGTTCTTTAGCAGCATTATTCACAGTAGCCAAAATGTGGAAGCAATGGGTAAGTGGATAAACACAATGTGGTATATACGTATGTCTTAGTCCATTTGGGCTGCTGTAACAGAAAGCCACAGACGGAGTGGCTTATACACAATGGAACTTTATTTCTTACATTTCTGGAGGCTGGGAAGTCCAAGATCAAGGTGCTGGCAGATTCAATGGTTATTAAGAGTCTGCTTCCTGGTGCACAGACATTAGTCTTCTTACTGTGTCCTCACATGATAGAAGGAATGAGGGAGCTTTGGGGTCTCTTTTATTAATATAAAGGCACTAATCCTATTAATGAAGGCAGAGCCCTTATGTCACCTCCCAAAGGCCCCATCTCATACAACCATCACCTAAGAAGTTAGGATTTCAACATACGAATTTTGGCAAGAACACAAACATTTAGACCCTAGTAATATACTGTGGAATATTATTCAGCCATAAAAAGGAAGGAAATTCTAACATGCTACAACATGGATAAATCTTGAGGACATTGTTGCTAAAGGAAAAATTCCAGTCATTAAAAGACAAATACTGTATGATTCCACTTACACAATTCCACTTATACACTTATACCTAGAGTAGTTAAATTCATAGAAACAGAAAGTAGAATGCTGATTGCCAGAGGCTGGGGGAGGTGGGAGGATGGGGAGTTGTTTAGTGAAGACGGAGCTTCAGTATTGCAAGGTGAAAAGAGTTCTGGAGATGAGTGGTGGGGATAGTTGTACAATAATGTGAATGTACTTGATATGTTTTTAATGCTACTGAACTATACCCTTAAAAATGGTTAAGATGGTAAATTTTATGTTATCGGTATTTTACCACAATCATATACGTACATACACATGCCTGTATTATATACGTCTTAGACTTTTCCAGCACAGATTTTCACTTGTCCCTTCTTCCCTAGTGTCACCCTATCCTGGTCCCTGACTTTCCTTTTTCAAACCCACTCAGAGCTTCCTTTCGGAAAAAAGCCTTTGCTTCACTTCATGACGTACAAGCTGTGATGCCTTTTTTTTCTTTCTGCTTTTCCAAATGAGAGTCACATCTGGCATCTCCATTCTTCACCATTTTCTTTGGTTCACTGACCCCAAACCTGGCATTTGTTTACAGCACAATTCTAGAACTGTGCTGTCCAATATAGTAGCCACTGGTTGCATGTAGCTATTTCAGATTTAATTAAAACTAATAAAATTAATAAGCCAATACCTTGGTAGCACTGGGCACATGTCAAGTACTCAGTAGCCACACGGGCTAATGACTAAAGTATTGAATAGTGCAGATGTAGCACGTTTCCATCATCTCAGTACATTCCATTGGAGAAATGTCACTGTCCCTGAGCAAGGATTCTCAAATTCATCACAATCATGTGGAGGGCTTGTGAAACCACAGCATTCTGGGCCCCACCTTCAGAGTTTCTGACTCAGAAAATCTGAGGACTGGCCAATAATTTGCATTTCTAAGTTCACAGGTAATGCTGATGCTGCTGGGTGACAGAGAAACCCTATCTTAGATTCCCGGGGAATTACTCTGATACTAATATAATGGTCTCTTAGTTCTCATTTCGAAACTGCAGCTGACATGCAAATCTGACCACAAATTATTCCTTTTTGTTTTGTCCTACTTTCTTGATGATGTTTCATTTTGATCTCTCATGGACACCATTTCTTTATCTCTTTGTTGACTCCTTTCATGTGGTTAGCAGGGCCCGTTTCCAACTGTGCATTCCCTTTCTTAGGGGATTTTTGTACTTGCATTGTCTAGGCAGCCTCATATGTAGATATGAATGACTCTCCAGTAGACATTGCTTATTCCTAAGGCCGTATCTTTAGGTGTGCGGGATAACTATATTTGGCTATACCACTGCTCTTGAACACTGTGACGTTAAAAACAAAGCTGTCCTGTTGTCTCTACCCCTCTGGCCAGTGAGCTGATGCCTCCCAGATCTTCGATCATTGTTACCATGCGTTTCAGCAATGTTGAGATGCTTGCATGCAAAGCTCCCCAGAAATGTCAAGTATTACGTGTACCTGTTTGTTAAATATTCATGCAGTTAGAGAAGTCACTACTGCAGTAGGCTGAGTAATTTCCTTAATGCCTTTCCTCATGGTGACCAACTGTTTTACAGACTTAATCTTTATAGACTAATCCTTTCCATGAGGCATAGTAGAGGTCAGACATGAATACGTGTATTTTCAAATTAGGAATTAAAGTACAAAAAAGTTTAAAAGAGTGACCAGAGTCACAAAGCTGATTCTGCTTCTGCCAGGGAACTCCAGCCCAAGTGCGAGACTCCCGCACTTAGCCCCAGACTCCCATGCAAAGCTCCAACTGTTAGAGAACCCTAAGCTTCCGGGTTTAAAACATAAAAAGAAATTGCTAAATGTGATTCAACACGTACTTCGCATAATGTCTTTCTGTGACACTTCATAGTAATGAGATAATTACCATGGGCACAGTATTAGAGTATACATATTCTGATAAGTTACAGCTGTAAGAAATCAGTAATGGCCATTAATCATCCCATGTTCATTCTTTACGAACCTCAGACCAGAAGTAAGCTGCAGAGTCCCAACGAACCTAAGACAAATTTTATAGCTGTGATTTCTGCTGTTTAGATGAAGTTTATGAATACAATAGACTTCCCCTAATTTAAACTAATTTGGGCAAACAGCTGCCTGAATTGAGACAAATCCGAATAGAAGTATAGTAGTAAATAGACACTGCGTGTGACATATTTAAAAGTAGCAACTGCAATTCAAACGAGACTATCAAATTGTTAGTAAATAAACATCCTTGGGGAACTACTTAAATATATGAGAAGAATTCATAATATATGTATCAATTGTTTATTTAAATTTGAAGCTCTTGAGTCCATGAGTTTTTGAGACTCATTTCTGCCTTAAGTATGTTAAACATTTTCCCATATAATCTTTATTATTACCTATTCTTTTACACGGTAAGCTCCTTTTTTTGTACATAAGGGTAAATATCATGTTGGCCCTTAGCCAAGTTACAGCTAAAAGCAAAATTGGCAGGAATTGAATTAAGCAGGTTTTACTACACCATACATAGAAACAGTGGTAGACAAAAATGTTTTTATTCTTCCGAATTTAGGAATTAGTTACGTAGTTTAGGAAAGCATATGTAAACATATGGTTTACATAAAGTTAACAGAAAACCTAAAATCTCAGTTGGTTCATCTTCCATCTCTACCCAAATTAACCCAGAGAGAGTATAAGATTCTAGGCCTTTAGATCTGTAGGAGACTTTAGAAATTATTTTGTCCAGGGCAAAAATGGCGGCATAGCATAGTCAACTGACTTCCACAGAACACACAGCTTAGCCATGACAGAAGTGATGCTAGGACCCAGGGCCCTGTGACTCTTAAGCCTATGACAGGCCCACAACCCAGATGCCTGCTCTAGATAATACATGCAGTAGTGGATACCCAGAAAAGGTAGATAGCTGCTACTTGCAACCTGGTCTGTTAACTAATTACCCGGACTCTTTTAAACTTTTCATGTAATTTAAGGCAATTTACTCAAAATCTTCCACAGTGGAGATGAAAAGGAGCCAAGCACGGTTGTATAAGTTAGCCAAGTTGTGGTTGCCAGAACAGGATACAACATTGTTGTCTACACCTGACAAGTCTTAAGCATGAAGGAAGCATTTTCCAACAGCCTCTTAGCAACAAAATCAAAACGTGCAACAGGCCGCAGAGTCCTTTGAAATCAGGGGTCCTGTGCGTCTCTGAGTCTTGTGCAGCCAGCTCAAGACCTGACACCAAGTGGGCCATCAAAAAGTAAAAAATTCTTTTAAATGAATTATGTAATTTGCATACTTGGTTTTCTGGGGGTTTGTATTATAAAAGATAATGGTGATTAGGATTCAAGTGTAATTTTTCCTTCAAATGTATCAAGGCCAAGAAACCTTTGCAGAAGAGTATAATGAATTCTTGCTTTCTGATGTAAAATAAGGGTCTTAGTCACTCAGTTACTGCCTGCGGAGTTCAGCTGCCCATCTGAGTTAACAGTGCCTTCCAGGGTGGTTTTAAAAGTAAGTTATTGATTTGAATCCAGAGTCCAAACAGAGAGTCTTAGAGCTGGAACAACCCTTGGAGATCATGTAGTCCAACCCTCTCATTTTATAATTGAGGAAGCGGAGGTCCGGAGAGGTTAAGTAACTGCTGCCTGATCACATAATTAAGTTTGTTTAGTTGCTGTGCTTTCATGAGATCTGGAAAACGCCACATGCATATTTTTGCTTTTCAAGTTCCTGACATTTTCTGTTGTGTACACTCAGGGTATTTTTAAATACTGATAAGCATGTGAATGCAAACCTAATTTAGTTAAATCTGGCAGTGTGGGCAGTCTTCAGTGAAATCTATTACTGTGCCTTGCTTGATGCCTTTTTGTTCAGCTCTTTTTGATTTGTGGTGTTTGGACAAAAGGTAACAAAATATTCATTGCAGTAAAAATCCTCCTTTCTTTCACATTCATATAGCTTCAAAAATATCTCGGAAGTCATCATTTGTTGTTACAAAAAAAAAAAAAAATTTACTTCTGAACTGAGACCAAGGTGGAAAAAAATTGTGTCCCAGGGGACTTTTAGAGAGCTATAACCATGCAAAAGTAGGTAGTTACAGAAAATATTATGCAAACTTAACTGTAGCATTATAATGGAAACTGCATAAATAATATCTGGATGGCTAGGTAAGAAAGATAAAACCATTGAAATACATACTTTTCACTCTACAGTTTTACAGTACATTTACAATGCACAACAATTTGAATTGGGAAGTTGACAAACTCTGAACCTGTCATAGGCAAAGTGATTTATCTCACAGGGCATTGGGCTGCAGCAGGAATCTGACTCGTTTCTTGTTCTTCCTCTGAGTTACGTTGTGGCCCTCATCTCTGTGCCTCGGTTTTCCGTCTGTGCATCTCTCTGAGGTCAGGTAGATCGTGGATTATCACCACAAAGTAACATTTACTAAGCCTCAGGGAACAAACACTCATTCCTCAGAGCCATCTAAAGTCATGGCGGGCTAACTTCTGCCTACTCTGAGGTTTTGCTTAGTTATCCCTGGCCAGTGGCAGTGGCTCACACCTGTAATCCTAACACTTTGGGAGGCCAAGGTGGGAGGATCACTTGAGCTCAGGAGTTCAAGACCAGCCTGAGCAAGAGTGAGACCCCGTCTCTGCAAAAAATAGAAAAATTAGCCGGGTGTGGTGGCGCATGCCTGTAGTCTCAGTTACTCGGGAGGCTGAGGCAGGAAGATCCCTGAGCCCAGGAAGTTTGAAGTTGCTGTGAGCTAAGCTGACACCACGGCATTCTAGCCTAGGCAACAGAGTGAGACTCTGTCTCAAAAAAAAAAGGAAAAAATATTTGATTGAAAAAAATAGAATCATCTCTGATTACACTTCTTTGCTAATAGTTACAGAGTGAATGTGTAGTTTATTTTGAATTTGAGAGGCAAATACTTTTGAAACTATATACATGCCGGCATGGTGGTACACACCTGTAGCCCCAGCTATTTGGGAGGCTGAGGTAGGAGGATCACTTGGGCCCAGGAATTTGAGGCCAGCCTGGGCAACATAGTGAGACTCCATTTGTAAATAAATGTAAATGTATACATTGTTAAGCTCTGGACCAAGCAGCAGTTGTTAAACTACTTGCCTCAAGACCAAGTCTGTGTTGTACTGATATGTAAGTTAAGGACGGCTTTATCCATTTGCTTAATCAGCTATGCAGGAATGATACTGGATCATGGTACGGGCTGAATTATGACCTACCCTGTTGAAGTCTTAGTCCGTAGTACCTCAGGATGTAATTGTATTTGGAGAGAGGTCCATTTTGAGTTAAAATTCAGCTGTTCGGGTGGGCTCTAACCCAGTATGACTACTGTCTTTATAAGAAGAGAACATCTGGACACACAGAGAGACGGCAGGAATGCGTGCTCACAGAGGGAGGACCTTGTGAGGGCTCAGAGAGAAGGCAGCCATCTGCAAGAGCTGAGGAGAGGGCTTCAGGAGAAACCAATCCAGCAGACACCTTGATCTTGGACTTCCAGCCTCCAGAACTGTGAGGAAATAAATTTATGTCATTTGAGCCAACCAATCTGTGGTATTTTGTAACGGCATCCCTAACAAACTAATACAGATCACTTCAAATATTTTACTTTTTGCAACCAGTCATAGCCAGTTTTTATTATAACAAAATCAGAAGTTGGCCTCACAAGTGACCATTTTTCCTCCAGTGTCTCCCAAACCTTCTGGATAAAGTCCAAGCTTCTTAACATGGCACACGAGTTCTTCGTGATCTATATAGCTCTTTCGTCTCCAGGCTTGTTTCTCTGCACTTCAGCCTCTGACTCAAGCCAGATACAACTACAGTCCTGTGCTGCGTCGTAATATTTTGCTCAACAACAGACTGCATATACAGTGGTGGTTCCATAAGGTTATACTGTATTTTTACTGTACCTGTTCTATGTTTAGATATGTTTAGATACACAAACACTTACCACTGTGTTACAATTGCCTACAGATTTCAGTACAGTAACATGCTGCACAGGTTTGTAGCCTGGGAGCAATAGGCTATCAGCTTAGCCAGGTGTGTAGGAGGCTGTACCATCTAGGTTTGTGTAAGTGCACTCTTATGATGTTCACACAATGATAAAATCACCTAATGATGCATTTCTCAGACTATATCCCCGTCATTAAGCAAGGTTTCACTTAAAAGCGTGCGTCTGTCTTCTCTGGCCAAAGCCTGTGTTCTCGCTGCCTGGACTGTCTTTGCCTCACTATGAGTCCTTAAGGTCTTAGCTCATATATCAGTCCCCACCAGGAAGCCTTACCTCGTCGGGACTGCTCCTTTGTGCTCCCATAGCACAGGTGCCTACTACAAATCACACTGTCCTGGCTCATCTGCTTTTCTTTGCTCTCCATTCTGAAGTCTCTTGAGGTCAGAGACTGACTCTTGCTCATTAGTGTGCCCCTAATGGCTGATATAGAACCCAGCATGCAGTAGGTCTTCTGTTAGTTGAACTAAGCATGAAGAAATGTGTGCAAAATATTCCTTTAAAATAGCTATATATTTTATATAACCTATATAAAACACTGATAGAGATATGTTTAAACCAAATCATTAGTTTTATTTGTTTGCTAGGGCTGCCATATCAAAATATCACACACTGGGTGGCTTAAACAACAGAAATGTATTCCCTAACAGGGATACTGGAAGTTCAAGACCAAGGTGTTAACAAGGTTGGTTGCTTCTGCGAACATGGTCTGAATGTCGCCCAGAATTCATGAGTTGAAACTTAATCCTTACTGTGGTGGTATTAAGCACTGGGCCTTTTGGGAAATGACCATGTCATGATGGCTCCACTCTTATGAGTGGATTAGTGTCTTCTCAAAAGGCTGGAGGAAACTAGCTTAGGGCTTTCCCTTTGCTCTTCTGCTGTGGGATGACACAGTGTCCCATTTTGCCTCCATCCCTTCTGCTGTGTGAGGACCCCTAAATGGTGCCATCTAATGAGGAATGAGCTCTCACTACACACCAACACTGCCAGCGCCTGTTCTTGGACTTTCCAACCTCTAGAACTGTGAAAATAAATCTCTGTTTTTCATAAATGACCCAGTCTCAGGTATTTTGTTATAGCAGCCCAAATGGACTAAGACAGGCCTCTCTCTTTGGCTGGTAGAGGGCCATCTTCTTCCTGTATGTTCAGATGGTATTTTCTCTGTACCTGTGTCCTAAGCTCCTCTTCTTATAAGGACACCAGTCATATTGGATTAGGGCCCACTCTAATGAGCTCATTTTAACTTAATTACCTCTTTAGAGACTATCTCCTAATTTAGCCACATTCTGAGGCACTGTGAGTTAGGACAACAGCATGTGAATTGGGAGCAGGAGGCACGGTTCAGTCTCTAACATTATTCAGGGTCCCTGGCTTCATGGACTTTTACCACCTTTGTGTATCCCTAGGGTGGATGTAGACTGCTACATTGCTGCTTGTCTGGAAAGTTATTTGCCATAAGATTCCATAATAGTGTACATTTTTTATCAAGAAAGGGGCATTTTGGGGTTGATTGTTGTTTGCAGAGTTTGGACAGTGGGCTTTTCATATTTGAAATTCCACACCCCCAAGAATAAAGTCCTGGAGGACTAAAGTAACAAAGTCACTCCAGAATTCATGGCCCACGTGACCATCCTCACCGGAAATTCCTATTCTGGAATGGCCAGTGCTTGGTTAACCCAGGAAATTCAGTGGTCACATGTCCAGTTCCTACCAAGGAGATGAAAACATTGGATGCAAAGGTTTTCTGCCTGTCTTCACTGTGCGGTGGACTTTCAGGACTGGGAGGATTCTGAGGCACACGGTGAAGTCTTGTTGTCTTTTAGCTTCAGATTGGACACACAGGATTTAGGCTTCCACTCCTTAAAGGGCTAATAAAGGGTCCCCCCCAGCTCAGCCTGGGTCACTCCCTATACATAGTTGAAATCACTGCCCACAGAAGTCAGAGTGAGGTTGTGGGGAAGAGGCTGTGTAAATGACTCTGACTGTTGCTATAACAACAGTACCTTGGTCTAATTTCTTTTGAAAAATGAATTTCAGCTGGTGGTATGAAGCCGAGCAGCTTCTCCCCACAGATGAAAGCTCTGCCGACAGGCTCCAGAGCTCTGCTGTTTACGGGCTGAGCACGTGGTGCCTACCGCCGCCCCACTGAAAATTTTCAGCGCGGGTTAAATTACCTCCATGTTTGCCTGTGTGTGAGAATGTGCCTGTCTGCGTGTGGGCATCTTCACCCCCGGTTGACTCATCCTGGAGAGGAAAATCCTCTAATTCTGCCTTGGCTCCTATTTGTGAAGAAAATAACTCTGAAGCCACGTAAATAATGGCAGTCCCCTTGTTGGTAAATAAAGGCAGGTCCCGTGGCCTTCAGGTGTGGAGTGAAAACCTCCTACGACCTGGGAGTCAGATGCTGTCTAGAAATAAGAATTATGTTCTGTTTGTTCGCTGAGATGGGCATGTGTGTGTGTGTGTGTGTGTGTGTGTGTGTGTGTGTGTGTGTGTGTGTGAGTGTGTGAGAGAGAGAGAGAGAGAGAGAGAGAATGAGAGAGAGAACTTGAGAATTCTCTTTCCAGGAGGAAGTCGCCTTGAAGAGCTGCTTTATGCAAACGACAGCTCACTAGGAAGAGCAATGTCTGGCCTGTTTGAGGGAAACAGGGGGTTTTTTGTAGACTAGGAAATCTTATTTCAGTGCGTTTGTTTCCCAGAGGGAGATAAACATATGCCGGGATTTTATTCCAAAGCAGCGTCAGGTCTGGGCGCTCTGGCTGTTGCGTCCCCCTAAGCTGGTGCACGACTTCCCTGCCGTTGAGGAAAACAGTCTTCCCGAAGGGGCTAAAAACCAAAATGAGAATTTCTTATTGAAAAGAAGGGACATTTTGAGTAAACAATGAAATAAAAAGATTCTTGATTGCTCCCCAAGGGAGAGAAAAGTCCTCAGCCTCCCTGAGGTATTTCTCCTTCCCACCTCCCTCCTCCCCGAAAATAAACAAATTGAAACCTCATGCTTAGTTCTAACATGCCTGCTCTTTGGTCTGTGCTGTTGGTGTAAGTCTCCAGCTGTGAACGATGCAGATAAGATGTGATCTTTTCTTTTGCCCTCCTCCTCCCTATGGCTTTCCCCTCTTCCTCACCACCCTCTTTCACAGGCATTTCTTTACAGCTCTAAATAAATTCCCATCAGGATTTTCAGATTGTAGCACAAGGTCGTGTATACAAGCGTGTTTGCATAGGAAATGTATGCATGACTTCTAGTAAGAGACGTCAGGAAGATATTCCTAACGAAATTGTTTCTTGTCCTTAAAAATAAATGTAATGTGTGTGTGAATTTATGTATATGACAAGACAGAGCAGTTCAGGGTTCAGAGGGTGACATTCTGATGGCAGCTACCCACCTCGGTGGAGCTTTCCCAACAGAAAGATACCGAGGGAAGGAAGCTACCACCGGGACGCACACGCCTGCTTGCTCCTGAAGTTTTCAGGGCTGCAGCGATCATCACTTCTCAAACACATGCCAGCTTTGCAGAGTATCATCTTTCCTTGTAGAGGAGCACAACGCTTTTTTGTGAATCAGCCAGATCTGACTCAAAGACATGAACACCTCCTCTTTCGACTGTCACGACACAGGTGTCTAAAACGCTTTCCCAGAATTTCTAAGCAAGGTTTGGGGAAGTTTGACTGGGACCAAAATCATCAGATGCAGAATGACGGAGTAGGTGAGAGCAGGGCTCTGCTGTGTGCCCTCAGACAAATTGCCTGTCCTCTCTGAACCCATTCATCACCCATCATAGCTTATTGTGAGGATTAACCGAGGCAATATATGTTAAGCATTTAGCTCAATGTCTGGCACATGGTGAGCCCTCGGCCAATTAGACTATTCTATGACAATATCTTGAAACATTTAGTAAGTAGTGAATTAACTTCTCTGATAAAAACTTAGAACTTTAGAACATCCTACTGAAAACTGTGTGAGGAGATTTGAAAATCATATAGCCTGGCATTGGCAGAGGTAATAGTCGTGATTTTAATGAGTGGTTAATAATTTTGTTAATGCACCAATTTAAACTGCATGTGTGTAGCTTGTGAAAAACTATAACTTCAGATATAAAGAGCACACAGGAGTCGTGTGACTTGTGATGAAAATATAATCTATTCATTCAGTTGGGAGAACGTCAAGAGCCTGTACAAACATTTATGTATTTGGAATTTTGCAGATCTGAGGGGATCTTGGGACTTAGGGTTTCTAAATGTCCAGGCTTTGCTACCACTACTCCTGTGTGTTATGATTTATTCCCCATATGTTGATGTGCATTGAGTTGGTACTTACTACCTATTTAAGCGTAATGAAAGGATAAAAACATGCCTAAACATTTAGCCAAACACACAAAAAGATTTCAAATGTTTTTAAAGAGTAACTAAATAAAGGCCGTTGTTTTAGCACCTCACAGCTGGAATCAGGTGAACATCTGTGTTCCAAACATTGAAAAGAAGTACCGTCAGCCTTGTGTACACCTAAGACTTCTTGGGGATCGCATTCTAAATCTGATTCCTAGCAGAAAGAAAAAAGATCATGGTCGTTTCTGAAAATAACCTCAAAGTACCTCAAAATGTTTTGAATGGTTCTGTTCCCTGGGGCTCTGCGGCTGATATTTCAGATGCCCACGAAGAGGGTGAGGCCCCTTTACAAATGATCTTTTTCTTCCTGGAACATTTCAGAATGGATATTTTTTAACTGCTCATGGCTGACGTCCCCTCCAGAGACCCAACTTTTCACACTGACCAGGGAAGCTATAGTCAGGGATGGTCGCAAGCAGAGGTTTTAAGCTCTTGGCTCTCATGGCAAGTATTTACATATTGTACATATAATTTTTCAATTCATATGTAGTAAAGTTGTTTTCTCTCTGAAGTAATGTTAGGAGTTTTTAAGGGGGACGAGGGAGGCTTCAGGAGTTGTAATAAGATTTTTCTCTTTTTGTGTTGCTTTGCTCTTTGCATAGATCTCTTTAAAACAAATGTACCCAACTTCTGTCAACATATGCATGGCATGTGTTCACTTTCTGGGGTGGTCTTTGTCCTTGGGAATGAGTTGACCCCTCAGCACCTGACATAGTGCCTGGCACACAGCACCCCTTCATTCGTTGATGAAAGTGAAGGTAAGTATATAATGTAGAGGGGGAAATGGTCTAGGATATCACTGTGCTCAGAGAAGTCTAAAATGTGAAAGAAATACACATTCTCATGAAAAGTATTGTAGAAATCCAGCAAGCTTCTGCAGAATTCAGAATCCTCTGAGGTTTGAAAAAGGCCAGTCCAGAGCACTGTTTCTTAGTTCTGTGTATAAGATGCCCCAGAGTGTCACCAATCAACTCAGGAACATTTTATATTGCCATTGAGTTTGTATGTGTATGTTTATTTAAAAAAAAAAAATCAAACCACCGACCTCACAATGTCAGAATCCAACAGAATTACTAGTCTGGATCAGAATTTCTAAAAGCCAGGGATCATAGACCAACTGCCTTAGAAGAATCTGAGGTTTTTATTCAGTTCTTCGGATAACTGTGTCCCCCACCCTGCGTCCCAATCTGGTCCTTGCTTTGGGCTACTAAAGCAGAGCCTATGGACTATGGGACCAAGAAATCTGCATTTTAACAGCTTCCCAGGTAACTAGTTGCATTAAAGTTGTAAAATCACTAAAGAAAATCAGATTTCTAAATAAATCTCAAAAGACTCTAAGAGTGCTTAAATCTAGAAGACAATTCTGGAAGTACTTTGTACACTATTCATATTCTACTAATTAAAATATCTAACACCTGAGTATTCTGGGTCATTAATGAAATAAGCAGGTTAAATTCATCCAAGTGTCCATAGGCTTCTTATCTGCTGGTGGATGGAAAGAGAATAACCATGTGAAAATTGATTCCAGTGAATCATCTTCCAGTTTGACCAGAACAGATCAAAATGACCAAAACATTCTCTTGGAGCCTCCAGATTAGTTATAGCGTCTGCAAGCTAAGATTCTAATTCAGCTTTAAGCCTGGAGAAAGAGTTGTGTCTCTAACAGTTGGCGAAGAAAGCTCAACTCACACTTTTGGTTGGAGGGGGTGCTACCGTGGGTGAAAACCACTTGCAGCCTTTGTATGGACGTTTGAAGTTCGAGTATGAAAATATCCAGCATTTGGGGTTCACGTGCATGTGAAAACATGTGACCTTGGTAATGTTGCTTAAGGTCTCTGTATTTCAGTTTCTGTTTTCTTTTCCACAAATCGTTTCATGTGTTCTCTAATGATTCTCAAAGTGGATTCCGTAGACTCTTAGAGTCCTCAAAAATATTAAGGAGGGGATGGTCCATCTTCAGTATTTTAAAGTAACCAAAAACACCATGCAGTCCAACATTTGCCAGTGCCTGCTTTGGGGATCAGTTATATGAACACACTGTGGTTATTTGAGAGCTCTTCTTAGCATTCGTTCATTCATCCATGAAGGAGAAGGAACACAGCTATAGTGTGATATATATTCAGATGCCACGGGAGCAAGATCAGGAGTTGTGGGGAAGGGCTGTCAGGAGAGACCATGTAGAAGGTAATGTCTAAGCTGCATTGTGAAGAGCAGGCAGAACTGGTCAGTGAAGGAGTTAGATAAGCATGTAACACACGCAAAGGCTCAGCGAGAAAGAAAGCAAACATGGATTGTCCTGGGAACTGCAAACAATTGAGGATAGCTGAAAGTTTGGAGTTGGCTGGGGTTGGAGGGCAAGGGGGGGAAGATCAGAGGTGACGGCTGGGACTGGAGAGTTCAGCAGGGACAAGGATGCAGTCCAAGGACCTGTGCACCGGACTCGGGTGATGCTGGAGACAGTGGATGGCTTCCAAAGGGCTGAAGGTGAAGAATGGGCACGATCACCTTCACATTTTATAGAGGAAATCACAGCCACAAGGCAGAGAATGGCTGGGCGAGGTGAGACTGGGGCAGGGAGGCCCCGGCAGGAGCTGCTGCAGAGACCCCCAAGATAAGTGTGGAGGATCTGAACTGAGGTGGGGTGCTGGGGGTGGAAGAGGAAAGTCCACAGGTGATCAGGGATAGTTCTGGAGTTGGGTGTGGGTGGTGGGGAGGGGTGGGATCCAGGACTTTCCCTGAGCACAGTCTGAGAGAGCGTCATCACGCGTGGCACCGGAGCCCCATGCCGTGGATGAGCGCACAGCTGTGCTCGTGCAGCCCCGGCTGAGGGTGCAGTGTGGACTGTGGAGTCAGACTTGAGTTTGAATTTGAACCTGGATATATCCACCTCCTGCCCCCGCTCCCCGTTATCTGGAACATGCTACTTAATCTCACTGCGCCTCGGTCCCTCCTCTGTAAGATGGTTGTAATAAAACCTACCTTTTAGAATCATTAGGAGTGGGACAGAAAAACAAAGTGTTGGTTTACTCCCATGTCTTCCATCTTCGAGTCTTCGTGATTAACAGCAGTATCGCCATCTTTGTTCCCAAGCTCAGTGATCCTGCCCAGTTTCATGCAAAATCAAGTTTCTTTGAACTTGCTAGCGCTGCTAAAAAACTAAAGGAAGAAAGGATCTCTTTGTCATGGACACTCTGGCCCAAGGGATGTCTCAAGAATCTGTTGGAAATGGGGCCCCTCTACGTCAGCAGAGGCCTGGCGATCTTAGCCATGTTCCCCGTCATTATGGGCATCTTCCAACCTTGCCCATCCCACCCCCTCCAGAACACTCCTCTCTTCCCTACGGAACCCTCAGACCAGCACGTGGCCTGCCCCAGAGGTTTGCTATGATGATAAACTATGATTCTGTGCCGAAGTGCTTTGTAACTCCAAAGGCACAGCTATTCTTACTGCTACTGGTCTGGGTGTAATACACACCCTCCCCCAGCCATTCTGTCTCTCTCTGTCTCTCACTTTCTCTTTTTTACTTTCTCTCATTCTGTCACACACACACACACACACACACACACACACACACACACACACACGCTCTACACTTTCACGGACGCACAAGCCATCAAGCCACATTGTAGACGAGAGACTCATGCTGGAGCCATTATGGAGGGGGAATTGTTTCCTTCAGAGTAACTGACACATGATAGCAGCCCATATTGTCATAGGCATTGGAGGAACAGCGTACTTCAGCTCCTGGCACCACAGCTTCCCCTAATGGGAGAAAACATTTATATGTAATAATAGTAATACAGGAGCAAGGAGGCTGATGCTCACCAAAGAGTTTCTGTGATCCTTCCATGAGGGCACAATCATACTAAGAGTCTTCCAGCTTTGAGAGGCAGAGGGGCCAGGGACTTCCTAAGATCAGGCTATTTGGGATGAGATTCTGTCCCGGGCCCTTTGGAGGTGGGGGGTTCAGAAGGACATTGCCCTGCGTGCAGCCAACCATTCTCATGCTCCCTGAGCAGGGTGCCTGTGAGTTCGCCAGTCCTCTCAAACGCAGAGCCGATTCTGTGTCTTCCTCCTTGCTCTCCTTCTATCTCCCACGAGGGACATAAAGTGAGAATTAGACTCTCAGACCACCTTTCCATAACAAAGGATGACGAGGCAGACAGAAGGGATGCTAGGATTGCTCTGCTATTTTGGACATAACAAAACAAAATATAAAAACCATAGCAAGGCATCTTCAGTGACATCTTTCGTATATTCTAAAATGCTGACACATGAAATATATAAATCAAGATTTGGGTTAAAGTGGGGGAGAACATTAGGCCCTCAAGGAAAAGGAGATAGTCGGCAGCTCCATTCAGGTGACGAGCTGAAAATGTATTTGATTTGAACCTCAACGATCTAGCCTCTGCTGTTCTACAATCTAGGACATGAATGCATTAGCACTTGGACTTGGGCTTGAATTGCAAATTTGATTTTTGTTGTTCATATTAAAAAAGCTACACCAGATGCTTGGAAAACATTAGGGTTCTGCTGGCTAGGGAACAAAAATATTATCATTCTACCTACTTGTATTTTGAAGATCCAGGAAGCATTCCTTCTCAGTTGCAGTTGTAACTATTGGTATCACTGAATTTTAAAAATAGTTAAGCTAAGGCTTCGTGGATGTTTCCTGGGTGCCAGGTGTGAAGCTAAGTGCTTTTTATATTATTTCATTTAAATTCATCTTCACAGTAACTCCACGAGGTAGGTGTTATTAGCCCACTTTGCAGATAAGGAAACCAAGGCTTAGGAGAGGTTAAATAAGTTGTCCAGGGTTCATTCATTCAACAGATCTTTATTGTATGTCTGCTCTGAGCTCCTAGAAGCCAAGTAGTAAACAAAATGGAAAAGTCCCTGCCTCTGTTGCATTCTAACAGCGGGTATCGCCGCCAACCTTTATTAAGAGCCAGACAACACTGATATGGATCGGCTCTGAGGACCCTGGGCTTGACCCAGGCATTCTGACTCCAGAGCCAGTGCTCCTGTCTCTCTAATTCTGCACTATATTGCCTCATGCAACAAGGCCCATTCAGGAGGGAAGAGGTAAAGCTTGGGGTTCCCAGCTAGACCTGGCCAGCAGCATGGTCTCAGCCACCACCATGTCACAGAGGAGCATGTGGAGCATCTTCCTTCATTTCTCTATCCTGCCTCACCCATTACACGACCTAGAGCATAATCATGGACTTGTGCTTTCTAAAACAAACTCAGGTTCATTTTTAAGACAAGTGCTTATTTCTTGAAGGTTAACATGGCTGCGGGAGGTGCCAAGGGCCCCGGGCCTCATTTCCTTTGGGCCCTGAAGCTGGGATACTGGCCCTCGCCACTCTGTAGCTATGTTCAAGTATCTGCTGTACCTGAGATCAGAACCATGGCTTTCTGGTTTGTCCAATAAATAACATCATTTTCCAGCGGTTTCTACCTAATATGATGGACTGAACCAGTATTTTTTTTTTTAAATCAAATTCTAGTGTGTCCCAGTTAGGGCCTTGTCTTTATCAGTTCAGGAGCCTCTACCAAGTGACTGCAGACAGAGTTTGATGATATGATGGAAAATATATAAGATTTAGTTCACCATTGTTTTTTATGGCTGAATAGTACTCCATGGTATACGTATACCACATTTTATTAATCCACTTATAGATTGATGGGCACTTGGGTTGCTTCCGCGTGTTTGCAATTGTAAATTGTGCTGCTGTAAACATTCGAGTACAGATGTCTTTTTTATAGAATGTCTTTTTTTCCTTTGGGTAAATACCTAGTAATAGGATTGCTGGATCAAATGATAGTTCTACTTTTAGTTTTTCGAGGTATCTCCATACTACTTTCCATAGAGGTTGTACTAGTTTGCAGTCCCACCAACAGTGTATAAGTGTTCCTGTCTCTCCGCATCCATACCAACATTCGTTGCTTTGGAACTTTTTGATAATACCTCTTATATTAACCTGGATGGAACTAGAGACCATTCTTCTAAGTGAAGTATCACAAGAATGGGAAACATATACCACATGTACTCACCATTAAATTGGAACTAATCAATTAACACTTACATGCACATATGGAAATAACATTCATTGCAAATCAAGCAGGTGGGCGGGGGAGGAAGGGATGGGTAAATTCACATGTAACGGGTGCGATGCACACTGTCTGGGGAATGGGCACACTTAAAATTTTGACTCAATCGGTGCAAAAGCAATTTATGTAACCAAAACGTTTATACCCCCATAATATTCTGAAATTTTTTTTAAAATGAAAAAAATGTAAACAAGTGAATGGAACATCTTCAAATATTCCTTTTTACATGGTTTGGGATTTTAAATCATATTACTATTTTATGTATTTGAAAAAGTTAACATCAACAATAAAGGGGAAAATAAAATAGAAAGAAAAAGCATATATAAGATACAGAAACGAAGGTTAGAGTAGATTTTTACTCAGGGACCCTTTCAACTCTGTTTACTTTTCAAATGGAATCCTCTACTTACGAGAAAACACCCAGCAAGAAAATGATGCTTCTTGAAATTCATCACATCATCTCCAGATGGTTCTTACTATACACCAGGCTCCTCTAGTGCCTGGGCAGTTCCACATGTGAGTGCTGAAGTGCTGGGGTCCAAGGGAATCCTACTCCTCTCCCACTGGGCCTGTAATACCCAGCACCCTTGCCAACTGTAAGAGAGTACCTGAGTGGAAGGACTGCTCTGCCTTCTCCCTCCCACCCTGTGCCTTTCTGCCTTCTACCTGCAGCTGTGTAAAGCTACTGAAACCCCCTCTGGCCCAACCTGGTGCCCCTTCTGTCACTAAGCAAGCATTTCCCCAGTACTGTTCTACGCCAAGCTCTTTCACCAGGGCCACATGCACTGGCCCTTTCTGACAGAAAGGAAGACAGCAGACAGATGAATCAGACTTCTAATTAATAAGTTCATAGAGTCTCCAATGCTTTTATTTTAACTGGACTTGTTAAGTGAGTCCAGTTAGGTAGCTATAACACTCTCTAGGGTAAGAGAACCATTACCGGGAATGTAGAGTCTCAAATCAGGCATTCCTTATGGTCAATGGGCTGCCTCCTGCTCTGATTCAAACTCATCTCTTTTAGCCCCTTTGAATTAGACAATAGAATGGTTCATTCATATTGCAGTTATTTATTTACCACTGCTATGAACCTGACCACTAGGTGCAGCCATACGGATATACAGTAAGCAAGTCAGCCACAGTCCGTACCTTCTTGGAGCTCGCTAAACAGACACTTAAGCAATTGTCCAAAAGTGTGATAGAAGCTATGATGGAGAAGCACAGATTGCTTGGAAAAACTTATTCCAGGATATGTCATCCAGTACAGGTGGATCAAGGAAGATACCTAATACATTTGGGGTAGGGAAAGGACATAGGAGAAGACTTCCTGGAGTAAGTGAAATCTAAGATCTGACCTGAAAAATAAGCTGGGAAAGAGGAGAGGGAGGGGGAGTAGTGTGTTCCAAGAAAAAAAACAATTTGTACAATACTCTAGAGGCAGAAGGAAGCTTGGCACCTTGAAGGGACAGGAAAAGTTTCAGGAGAGTTGATGGAAAGTGCACAGAAGAGGAGGGGTGGGGAAGGGATGCTGAGAAAAAGGCAGAAAGATGAGCCTGGGAAGATGAGTAGGAGCCTGGGGATATTGGCAGGAGTCAGTTAGGATTTTAATTTACAGACAATAGAAATCATTGCAGGGTTATAAACAAGAAGAACAGTATTAAAAAAGGTGGCAGTATAGACGATAGATTAAAGGAGGACAAAACAATGAATAAAAGAACAGACAAAAAGCAAATGGATGAATGAATGGAAACAAGGCAAAGAGACCAGTTGGGAGACTGTCGCAACCATCTAGTGAGAGATAATGGTATCCTGGCCCAGGACAGCAGCAGTGAGGGTAGATCTGAGTGGGCATGGTAGAGTTCTATTAATATTTTGGAGGTAGAATTCACAGGACTTGGTGATTGGTGATGTGGGAGGTTTTAAGAAAAATGTTCCAGTTTCTGACTTCTGGGTAGATACTGAGGTAGAGAACACTGGTGAGGATCGTGTTTGAGTAACAGAAGTCATTAATGCTAAGCTCAGTGTTGAGACGTATTGAGCTTTAGATGTCCGTGGCATATGCAGGAGGAGAACATTGGAGTTAGTGGAGCTTAGCAGAGAACACTGGGCCAAGTACATTTTTGGGGACCCCAGCCTGGAGAAGACATTGAAGCTGTTGTAATAGATGAAAGTACCTGGGCAAGCAGGCAGAGTGAGCAGCAGGGAAAAAAAAAGCTTAAGACAAAATACTGAACAATCCCATAATTGAAGAGAAAGAAAGACTACATAAGAGATTGAGAAAGAGCTGATAGAGAAAGGAGGAAGTCCAGAAGAGAGTGATGTGGTGGGAATCTGTAGAAATGTGCTTTTAAAAGAGAGTAGGCTACTCTATCAAAAAGTGCTAAAAGAGGAGGTTAATCAAGAACTGAAAAGGTGTTTTGAGTTCTGTTAAACATTAATCTTCAGTTCCATGCTATACAGAAAATATGTTAAATTCTGTATTCTTAAAGGTTTTTTCAGTGTTCTCTAAAATATTATTGATTTAATTTCGTGGCGTTCTCAATTAAGTTGTGGCAAGAATTTAAGATAGCTATTAACGTCTTTCTCAAGTATGGTACACTTTGCTCCAAGTCTCATGTCTAGCATTTGTTTTGAAAATCATAACAAATGTTTCTTCCCTGTGAGAGGAATATTGCCTTTAACTGTCTCTTCCCTTTTGTTCCCCATTCTCCAATCTTTAGTTTGTTTTCTGTCCCTTAGCCCCGTGAGCTCTGCTTTTAGATAAAAACCTTTGAATTGCAGTGTTGCCTGATTTTGAAATGAGAAGTATAATTTCTTTCCTATGTGTTATAAACCATGTAAAAGTTAATTCATAGCAATGCGCATCACGGTGCTTAAGGAGTAAAATATGATTTGGAGATTTAGTCATCCTGTTTCCTGTTTCTTTTCCAGCTCCAAGAGACTGTGAAAAGGAAGTTGGAAGGAGCCCGATCACCACTTAATGGAGACCAGCAGAATGGTGCTTGCGATGGGAATTTTTCTCCAACTAGCAAGCGGATTCGAAAGGATGTTCCCACGGGGATGGAAGCTATCAACAATTTGCCCAACAGCCTGCCACTGCCTTCAGCTTCTCCTCTTCACCAACTTGACCTGAAGCCTTCTTTGCCCTTGCAGAATAGTGGAACGCACACTCCTGGGCTTCTAGAAGATCTGAGTAAGAACGGGAGGCTCCCTGAGATTAAACTTCCTGTCAACGGTTGCAGTGACTTGGAGGACAGCTTCACCATCTTGCAGAGCAAGGACCTCAAACAAGAGCCTTTAGATGACCCTACCTGCATAGACACATCAGAAACATCTCTTTCCAATCAGAACAAGCTCTTCTCAGACATCAATCTGAACGATCAGGAGTGGCAAGAATTAATAGATGAATTGGCCAACACGGTTCCTGAAGATGACATACAAGACCTGTTCAATGAAGACTTTGAAGAGAAGAAGGACCCGGAATTCTCACAGCCAGCAACTGAGACCCCTCTCTCCCAGGAGAGCACGAGCGTGAAGAGTGACCCCTCTCACTCCCCTTTTGCGCATGTCTCCATGGGCTCTCCCCAGGCGAGGCCTTCTTCTTCTGGTCCTCCCTTCTCTACGGTCTCCACGGCCACTAGTTTACCTTCGATTGCCAGCACTCCCGCAGCTCCGAACCCTGCCAGCTCACCAGCAAACTGTGCTGTCCAGTCCCCGCAGACCCCAAACCAAGCCCACACTCCGGGCCAAGCTCCACCTCGGCCTGGCAATGGTTATCTCCTTAATCCAGCGGCAGTGCCCGTGGCCGGCTCAGGGTCAGGCCCTGTGGCTGTGCCCAGCTCCGACATGTCCCCGGCAGAGCAGCTCAAACAGATGGCCGCACAGCAGCAACAAAGGGCCAAACTCATGCAACAGAAGCAGCAGCAGCAGCAACAGCAACAACAGCAGCAGCAACAACAACAGCAACAGCAACACGCAAATCAGACTTCAAGCTGGTCTCCCTTAGGGCCCCCATCTAGTCCGTATGGAGCAGCATTTACTGCAGAAAAACCAAATAGCCCAATGATGTACCCCCAAGCCTTTAACAGCCAAAACCCTATAGTGCCTCCCATGGCAAACAACCTGCAGAAGACGACAATGAATAACTACCTCCCTCAGAATCACATGAATATGATCAATCAGCAGCCAAATAACTTGGGTACAAACTCCTTAAACAAACAGCACAATATTCTGACTTACGGCAACACTAAACCTCTGACCCACTTCAATGCAGACTTGAGTCAGAGAATGACACCCCCCATGGCCAACCCCAACAAAAATCCCTTGATGCCATATATCCAGCAGCCGCCGCAGCAACAGCAGCAGCAGCAGCAGCAGCCGCCGCCGCCACAGCTCCAGGCTCCCAGGGCACACCTGAGCGAGGACCAGAAGCGCATGCTTCTCATGAAGCAGAAAGGTGTGATGAATCAGCCCATGGCTTACGCCGCGCTTCCGTCCCACGGTCAGGTAAGTGTGAACGCGAGACACGCTTGCAGTGGTACTCGTGGTGCATTTCAGACTGTCAACGTGCGATGCTCGCCAAGCTTCAGCAGCAGTGGGGTCTGATGACCTGCAGAAACCCCCATGTAGTGGCCAGGATTGGGGACATTGTCCCGCTTTCTTCTAAGGGATGGAAAAGGGTGGTGTGATAAACTTTCTTGTATTTGAATGCCGAGGAATCAAACTTCTCTGTTCCTGACTGCAGATAAGAAACCAAAACTTACGTAAAATTCCCACTATGAGGGAGGCAGGCCAAACATGGTCCTGCCTCTGTAGCTTCTCGCCTGAGTCGTGCAGTCCTGGGCTTGGAGTGGTAGGAAGATAGGGACATTTAGGGCTGTCTACAGTGGTTTTCTAAGGCCCTGTGCAATCTTCACCCATCTTACTGAATTATGAATAATGGGAAATTTGGATTTTTGGTGTTCAAATATGGAAGAGTTTTCTGTGTTTTCAAAGTGAAGTGGAGGATAGATTTTTGTAGGAGCCTTCAATGTTTAAACACTTGCTGGACTAGCAACAGTTAGGAGCTGGTTTAATCTTGTTAACTTGGGAGTCCAGTGAGACCTCTTCGGTTCATTCAGCTCCATTTGCAGACAGTTTGCTGGTGAATATGTCTTAGGGAGTGCTGTATTAAAGTCTCCTCTTTCCCAGTGTCTTCCTTCATGATGTCCTGGCTTCGGGGGCAGGGCTCTCAGTGTGCATGGTACAAAATGGGCAGCAGCCATTTGGGGAGTGACTACTCACTGACAAGCATCTCGCTGTCCTTGTCCCGACCAGTGGCAGGCAGCCAAAGCTCCTTTCATTTAACACTTTATGGACCCTGAAGGGAGGGAGGGGAGAGTAGGGAAATGCACCTGAGAGTGACCTTCCCCCAACCTGGATGAATTCATGACAGATACCCTTACTGCCAGTTGCGGACAGTGCCTCGGCCCTTTCGGGATGCAGGTACGAGCATTGTAGTTGGAGATTTTGCAGAAAAGTCTTTGCTTGAGAGGCCCTCATGCCTAAGCAGGTTCCAAGTAGCACTCGGCTATAAGTCCACAATGGGATGCACGAGAAGCGCTGGGAAGCGATGCAGGCAGGTCTTGCCTCCCTGGGCTGTTTGCGTCTTGTATCTCCTAAAGCGCCCCACCCCACCCCTCACCCCCCAAGCTTAGTGAACGCTGCAGGGCTGGAGGTGGTGCCGGCCTGCAGAGACAGGCCTGGGCTCTGTGGTTTCGTGCTTGTCCTTCTCAGCCTTCCAACCCCAAAACCTCACAGTGGCTTCTTGTCTGCACATGTCGGCGAGCTCTAAAGAAATCCTGTCTGGATAAATTAAAGTATAGCTTGGTTTACATCAGCTGCAATCAGTGGCTGGTAGGAAAACATCACTGAAATGGGAACTTTTATGTTTTATCTTGGTTTTATTAAAACACACACACACACACACACACACACACACACACACACACCATTGGAAAAATGCAACATTTTATACACTTCAAGATTAAGTTCTGAAGCAGGCAAAAATATAGGCAATATGCAGGGATGTTTGTGGTAGCCCAGACGCCGTCAGGAGGTTTATGAGATCGCAAGCTGTCAGCATGGTCTGTTGTTAATCTTAATACAAATTGTGCTTCTCCATTGACTGTGTTTATGCCGGCTACAGTAGCGTATTTCCCCTGAACCAGACCAAAGATGAGTAATTCCCACTCACAGGCTCTGCAGACATGTGGGTGCAGGGATGCACCCACCCTCACCTCCCCCCACTCGCTGAATGTCTTTCGAAATGTGCTAAGTTGGGACGAAGTTCCTATCTTTGTGGGAACATGAATTTTAAAGGTACTTATTTCAAGCCCTTATGCCCCCCTAACTACATGTGCCGACACCGCGGGCTGCAAAGGTCGTGTTTTCAAAGAGCTCAGTCAGGTGGAGAAGCCACACTGATGGTTTTCTGGATTAAATCTATATGCCCCTCCTGTCTTCCTCTGTCTCACAAGGTACTTTCAGGGTGGATGGAATCTTCTTTTGCGAGGCCTCATTACAATAATCACTTCCTAACCTTGTAAAGAACCATCAGGTAAAAGCAGGCTTTTTAATGAAATATTAACTCACCACTGTTTGATACAGGCTTCAGAATACATATATAAACATGTGAATATCTCTTTGCAAACATACCATTTATTTCATGTTTTTGTCTGATTGTGGAGCAGTATTTACATAGCTCTCAGAATAATTACGCTGTATGTTAGTACATTGCACAAATACTAGCACGCATTACAGGTGAGATATAAACTGTAATTAGACATAGGCATAGTTCGTTTTTGTTTTCTGCTGTTGCAAGTGAAAATTCACTTGATTCACAAGGACCACGAAGAACACTTTGTTTTAATGAAAGTCTTGAGCAATAAAGCCTATTAGACACATTTATTTCGAGAAAATTATCTTATACAAATGTTTACTTCTTTGGGACACTTGGAGAAAATGCCGTTTCTCTCGGAAATGAATAAAAATGCACGCACTTCCTGGATATTTCAAAAAAGAAGAAACCAAAAGTGGGGAAAAAAAATTTCGAAATTTTGAATGTGTAATTTTACTTCTCAGAATTTACATAGTATGCTTTATAGTCGGAGGATTGAACAAAGATTATGTTCATGGTATCACTTATGATAATGAAAAATTGGAACTAACAAAATAAATAATGCACAAGAAACTCATGACATTAGTGAAAGATTAATCAATGAAAATGCTCATAATGTGAGTAAAATAAGCAGATCATAAAAGAGTTTATATATTACAATCCAAATTGTGTTTTCTAATATGTATAGAAAAATACTGAATAACTAAACTGTTAGATTTGGTATTTGTTTCTGGTTGAAAAAATTATGAGTGATACTTGTTTTCCTCTTTATATTTTACTGAATTTTTAAAATTTTCTGTCATACAGCAGGTGTGTTAATTCTAGCAGCAGGAAAAATAAATATCTTTTTTTAAGGAAGGGGAGACCCCTATTTAAAAAAATATTTGGCTAATTCTTTTAAGGAAACATTCTTTGTCAAATTGGTTTGCCTGTTGGATCAAAACAATACCATTATTTTCTATTCATTTACATATACTAGTTGCAAAGCCATGTTCTAGTAGATAGTCCTAAAACCTTTCTTCCACACTCAGTCTCTTTTCCTTTCTCTTCCACATCCCCTTTTCACTTCTTACAGGGCTCTCTGCCCTAATTCCTGTAAAACTTTAGCTAAAATAGTGACAATGAAGTATCAGTAACATTTTCACCATTGTAAGTTTTCAGATCTTCTCTGCCATATGTTCTTATGTTATTTCTCTGATCATTTCTCCTTCCCTTCTCTCTCTCTTCCTCCCTCTCTTTTTAAACTTCCTTGAACTTCTGTTCATCATGGATTGGACCTACTGGATTGCTCTCTACATTTTTAGTTTTTTAATTGTTTCTATGATGAAATAACCAGAACTTACTTTGGTCATGTCTATCTATTTTTTTTTTTCTACTCTTGTTGTTTCTCAAGGGCAGGATCTCCCTCTCTCTCTCTGTCTCTCTATCATTTTAGCTAATTTTTGCATAGTGCCTAACACTGTGTCTTAAACATAAGGCTGTTTAATAAATCATTTGACGGCAATTATGAGAGTTTAGGCCAAAAATATGTTTACAGTTGATCATCAGCGCCAATGGAGAAAGCATCAGCACAGATAACACAGAGCTGCTGTTGAGATCAAATGGAAGAACTGAAAAGGCAAATCTAAAAAGAATCCTTTAATAGGAGGTGGTTATCTCAAACCAGTGGAACAACAGTGAGATTGCTGGGAAGGCAAACTCCATGGATGTGTCTGACAAACAGGAAACAGTGGAGCAACTCTGAAAGGAGTAAAGAGCAAAGTCACTTGACTGCTCGCTGGTCAAGGGAAGTCACAGGCCCCCCTGGAGCCCAGGAGTAATTCCTATATGGAAGAGCAAAAGGGGAATAATTTCCAAACTGGGATGTTAACTTTGAAAACTTGCATTCCTAGGACTAGACAAATCATAGACTACTACTTACATGTGTGTTTTCTGTGTGTGGCCGTGTGCATCCTAATAAGCACATACATGCTCAGATTTTACAGAATGTTTTCCCCTTTCAATGTTATTTTACCAGAATTTGTGGAATGCCTTGTGAGGCGTATTATTATTATAAGCTTTTTAGCCATCAAATCTCCACAGAAGGAACCGAGTTCCAGTATTCACATCCTACATGGAAATCTCTTTGAAGATACATTTTCCTTAACTTTAAAAATCTGGAACCCCTTTGTTCAGTTTTTTAAAAATATGTATTGTTTACTTTCTCCAAGTAATACATGGGTGTAGTTCAGAAAGTCAGACAGTACCACAATGGTACGATGAGAAGCGGCAGTCCCCTGCTTCACCCACTGCATTCTTAATTTCTGCTTCTCAAAGGCAACCACTTCAGTTCATTCAGTTGTTTTCGCATTTATCCCCATAAACTGCCGTTTCTCAGTTTTTCAATTACGTGATTCTATAGAAGATGAGGATTTAGCTTGCATACACGACCTCCTCACGAACATACACAGCTCCTTGCCCACACAGTCTTTTTCTCTTCCCCATTCTCTCAATATAACTAGCTATATCACAAATTATGTTTTCTTTTATTTGTTTGTTTTTTCTGAGACATCTTGCTCTGTCGCCCAGGCTTGAGTGCACTGGCACGATCATAGCTCACTGCAGCCTCCAACTCCTGGGCTCAAGGGATCCTACTGCCTCAGCCTCCCGAGTACCTGGGACTACAGGTGCCCACCACCATGCCCAGCTAACTTTTTAAATTTTTTTTGTAGAGACAGGGTCTCACTTTGTTGCTCAGACTGATCTCAAACTCCTGGCCTCAAGCAATCCTCCCACCTCGGCCTCCCACAGTGCTGGGATGACAGCGGTGAACCACCGTGCCCAGCAACAAATTACGATTTTGAAAAGTATTCCATATTTACATGACTAATTTTTGCATAGCACTTCCCAGTTTTGCCATGTAGTGTGCTATGATTATATTTCCTTGTACTACTTTTTGTTTCCCTTGGAATTAATAATTGTTTCTTTTTTCAGTTGGTATTATGTCTACACCTACCTTCAGTCCCTTCACAAACTTTTCTGACCCTGTAAAACGTTCCATATGATCAAACATATCACATAATCTTTTTTTTTTTTTTTTTTTGCTTATATTTTCTTTTCTTTTCCCTCCCCACCTTCCTCCCTTCTTCCTTTCAGCCGTCAGTGTCTCTCCAAGGCCTCTGCCCTTTCGCTCCAGTCTGCTTCTGTCCACCAGTTGTCTTGGCCTGACGCTTAACTGAAGTCTCGGAACTGCCCTTTGCCATCGTTCTTGGGATGTTTTACAACCCTTTTGTGTTGCGTTATCTGTTTTTTTATCCCTCCTCTTTCTTGAATTATTCCCTCAGATTGGTGGAGCACATCCTCATTGTTTCTTTTGAAAAGGTGCATGGGAGATTGTTTTTATGGAAACTATTTTTGAGAATGTCTTTATCCTTCCATTTGATTGATGATTTACCTGCTATCGAATCATAGTTTAGAAAACATTCAATTAGAATTTTAGAGGCGTTTCTTCATGGTCATGACTTTCATGTTATTGAGAAGTCCGGTGACATCTGGATCCCCCACCCGATGTGCGTAACGTGTTTAGTCGCTCGGAGAGCTTTTCAAATCTTCTCTTTTATCCCTGAAATTTCATAATGATACGTCTAGCGTAGGTCTTTTTTATTCACTCTAATACTGTGAACTTTTTTTAAAACTCTGGAAATATGTGTCCTTAAGATCTGGGATATGTTCTTGGATTATTTCTTTGATAATTTTCTCCCTTTTTAACTTGCTGGAACTTGTTATATATTGAACCTCCTGGATTATTTTCTGATTTTCATGTCTTTTCTTTTTTCCGTAGCTTTGTCCCTTTTTTCCCATATTCTATGAGATTTCCTTACCTTTATCTTCCAACCCTCATATTAAATATTTCATTTTATGTATCACATTTTCAATTTCCATAAGTTCTTTCTTGTTCTCCGATTTATCCTTTTCAATCTAAGGATATTAATTATCATTTTTAAGTTAAGTTTTCTTATGCTCCCTCCTTTTTCTGTTTCTCCCAGCACATTTTTCCGTATTTTATTTTATTTTTTTGTTTCATATTAGAAGTTTCTCTCCGATATCGGTTTACAAGTGAGGCTCGTTAGTTGCTTTGTGTGCCGAGACAGGGTTTGTCACCTGTGGCCCTTTGTTATAGTGTGACTGGGTCAGAACCTGGCCATTGCATGGGGTCAAGGTCTGTGGATTGTTTTTTCAGTCTCCTGACTTTAGGTCTTGCAAACCTGGATGCTGGCTTTGTGGAGCTGAGTAGGGGAGGGAAGGGATAATCGGTGGTGATGGCGAGGGCTGTCTCACTAAATACTACGGAGACTTTCACTTACTCTCCCTGTTTTCTGTGGCTCCTCAGCCCACTCTCAGCTGGGCCTGAGATCCAGGATTCTGGAGTCTCTCGGCTTGGTCTCTCCAGAGTAATCCACCTTCCTTCCTCCATTCTGGGGGAGGGTAACTGGTGCACCTCTTAATTATACAGGATTCCAGCCAATTTTCCTTTTTGCACCCCTAACTCCTACCCTGGCATTCAGAGTGCCTCCGATTCCTAAGTCTTCACAGCATTCTTTAGCTTGAGCCATCTTGCTTCATTTTTGGCTTCCCAACTGCAGGATTAGATTTAGCTTTCTCTAAGCTGCTAAGTCGTTTACCACCCAGCCATCTGATTTTCAGCTTCCAAAATTTCGTTGACACCCCTTGATTGCTATTGCCATCTCCTATCTTCTTTGTTCTTAAATGTTTGTATCATTTCTATTCCTTTTTGTCATTGTACTGGGGCACTGGAGCAAGCCAAGAAAAATGTGGGTGTTCATTCTCCCAGAGGCTCCTTCAGTGACTTTCAACACTTTTCTGTTTGGATTATCGAATATTGTCCAATATTGAAATTTCTGTTTTACAGCAGATTTCACATTATTTTTGGCTTTAATAGAGCAGATTTCATAAAACTTAAAGTGCTCTCTTAACATAAAATTTACATATGTCAAATACAAGTATTCAGAAGGACAGCAGAGTCAACACAATCATCATCCTATTTGAGAATGAAGATTTTGTGATTTATAACCATTGAGTAGTTTTTAGACTCTTGAAAATATTGACTGACTTCAAGGACTGTAAGAAAAAAGTTTAGAACCCATGACCCTGACTAAGCTATTAGGACTGGAAATTCAGACGCAAGGTAAAATATTGACAGAACACTCATCCCCAGCCAAATCCAGGCCCTCCGGGCTGAGGGAAACTCAGTGGGCAAAAGTGCTCCAAAAGTCCAGATAATAAATGAAATGCTCCTATCGATGGGTAAAATAAATCATGCACGTCCTGGCATATTTTGAAAATTCGGGTTGATATTCTATCAGAGCCTTACAAATACGAGGCTAAGAGAAAGCAGCAGAAAAGGACAAATTTTAGAAAAGGAATTAGGTTTGTGATAGTATTGTGGAAGAAAGAGGTTTTAATTGGCCCCCGATGAGAATACTCTTTAAAGATTTTATGGGATGAGAATATTCGTGTTTACTGAAAGAGCTTATAACCCATCAAACACTGGTTCTGAAACATTTATGGGCCTAAGAATCACCTGGGGAAATTGTTCAAGATGCAGGTCATCAGATTCCACTGCCGAAGGCTTGAGTCAGTAGGTCTGGGGTGAGGCCTGGAAGTGAGCATCTTAATAAGCAGCCCCCCACCCCGACCCCCATCCACCAACCACTACCACCTCCACTACTGTTCTCGGATGGAGATA
This sequence comes from Lepilemur ruficaudatus, assembly GCA_963574885.1. Classification (NCBI taxonomy): domain Eukaryota; kingdom Metazoa; phylum Chordata; class Mammalia; order Primates; family Lepilemuridae; genus Lepilemur; species Lepilemur ruficaudatus. Next base: position 59,160 of record CAUYRT010053198.1, read on the forward strand.
GTACATAACACTGAAACGGCAGTTAGAGCAGCCTATGTTTAGCTAATTGCTAAATATTTGTATATGCTTAAATATAGCAGTTATTATCCTGCTGATTTTCTTAATAGGACAAAGCAGCCCATCCTCAACTGTTCCCTCTTACCCTCTCCCAACATGGTGAAGGATGGAATCTCCCTCGATCTCTCCAAGACAACGTCGCTTGTTCATTTCTCTGTGTCAGGACCTACTAAGGGCACAGCCTTGTGTGTGCCAAGCTCCTTTGCTCAAGATCTCTAGGAAGACAGGCTGCAATGGAATGGATTAAAGGCAACACAAAGCTTGCACAGGACTGCATTAAAGGCAACATAAAGCTTGCACAGGACCTCTTTTGGAACATTCTCCTCAGAGCAAGATTGCTCTCAGGCACATGAGTAGGGCCACAACTCTGTGTTCCATGTTCTGACACTTGGTTACATCAAGGAGGGCGTCCAGACAACTTCCCCAGGTGTTTCTGGGCTTTGAGGAGGTGTTGCCCAATTTCATTCCACTTCTGGAATTCCATTCCACATCTTTCAAGGTGTCATCTACTGCCCCCTAGGCCCCTGCCCAGTGCCCACAATGGGTATCCACTGTGCACACAGGTAAGAGAGTAGGCCTGGCTTTATTTTTCTCCTGGCAGGAGCCTACTAGCCTGAGAGTCTGACACAAGTATACAAAACTGTGAAACTTGGCCAATCATACCCTCCCTGTGTATATTCACTTCTAAAATTCTAAATATTATGGACTGAAAAAAAATATAAAAATAATATAATCTAGAGTGTCCAGCAATGTAGAGTCTAGTCAGGGAGATAACGAGGTGCCCATGTTAAGTCAGTACAGGGCAGTGGGTGGTTAAGTGCTAAATGCTACACTGAGGATCACAGGCAGAGAGAGAGGCAAGGGCAGTACAGCCTGGAGTTGACAAGAGCAGCCTCCAATGGGGAAATAAGCTTCGAGCCAGACAGGAGTGAGTAGGAATTAGCTGCATGAAGGTGGGTGGAAAGGCATGCTGGCGGAGGCAAAGGGCTGCTGTGCCTTGAGTGGCCAACTTGGATTATAGCCAGGCTGGAAGGAAGGATTCACATTGGGGAATAGTGAGGCGAATGGAAAAATAGTTAGGGAACTTTCTGCTATTTCGGGGATTAGACAATAAGACTCTCTGTCTGGATGTGGCAGTCAAGATTGAAGGAAGAAGCGGCACAGCAGCATTTAGAGAAAAGAAGTGACAGAACTTGGTGATGGAATGTAAGACAAGATGAAAGGAAAATGAATCAAATATTTATGATCATAAGGTGGAATATCGGGAGGACATAATATTAATAGTTTCTGAAAGATGATGATCATGTCAAATCTGAGTATCAAATCTTGTTTACAATATATTTAAAAGCAATTCAGACACTTGTAATTTATATTTCCAATTTGCTGGGTACTTGTCCCACCCTCAGCAAAAGGTGTGAAGCTAGCTCATAGCAACTTTTTTCAGGTTTGTGCTACATTGAGCCACAAATAGCTACTCCTGTGTCTTATCGTTGGGCTTTTTGTTTTTATAAGTCTTTATTTTTCAGGAAATTCATATTATTATGAAAATGGTTGTTTTCGAGTAGTAACAGACTATCGTATGTTCCTTTTGCTTAATATTTTTATTATAAAGATTGACTTGGTCATATCTATTATTTGAAGAGAGTCTTCTCTAAAGATAGTCTTTATTCAAGTATATAAGAAGAGCAGAGATCAAGCTTTAAAATATATTATGTCAACATTCATTGACTATTTATAGCAACTCTGGGCTTTTCTAGAGGTTACAAAAGTCTTTGAAAAATGAAAAGCTGCTTTCCTATAGCAATATATTCTATTATATCTTGGTTCCTGGACAAATTTCTATAGAATTAATTTTCTCTGTGACACCAAATGATTTGTATCTGATCTAGTACATAAAGAATCAAAATACCTTTCATGTTACTTAGAGTTCCAATACATTGTCATGATTAGTTTGTATGATACATGAAGTATGTAGTTTACCTATACATATATATTTAGCCAGTAATAAATACTGACCCCAAATAGTATCCAAATGAATAACTTCCATTTATCAATATTATGATTTCCTAAAGGAAGTTTTATAAACTTGCATTCTCTAATTGCCTTTAAATCTGAGATGTCTTGGAGTTTATTTGGGCTTCTTTTCTGCACCCGGGTCTAGCCAGTTTATACAAAGGATATTTTAACAGGCTTGCTAGGCCACGAGCACTTTCAGTACCAAGCTGAAGTCAGGCAATGGTTTAAGGACAAAGATCGTCTCTGGGTGTAGAAAGGCAGCCCCTCCAAGCAGATGAACTAAAGCCCCAGAGGCACCCCCAGTGTGATGGCATCCCCGTTTATCCCCTCCGCTGGGCACTGTTGTGCTGTGCAAAAATCGCGCAGTCGTAGGTAGCAGCCCTGGTCTACCTGGCCATTCTCTAAAAGCCAGGTAGAGAGCAGAGTCAGCTTTTCAGATCAGTGCAGTCAGAATGAGTTGCGTGTGCCGCAGAGGGTCCTCTTGCTGTGGCCAGTGGGAGCCTGAAGTGTGCAGCCGGCAAGTAGAAGGGTGATTGACGGCCCGTGGACGTGAGTCGGTTCACATCTGAGTGTACAGCAGCCCTCATGGTGGATAATGCTAGTTTCAGTATCACCCATTAATAAGATTTCATTATTGTGGCAGAAAAAGCCCAGAGACAAGACTTGGAAAAATCACTTGGCCTTTGCGTCCCTCTTAGAGGGTGACAGGTTTAGACATTCGAAACTCTAGAGCAGCACCATCCAATAAAAATATAATGCAAACCATGTGATTTTAAAATTTCTATTGGCCATGTTACAAACAGTAAAAAGAAATCAGTGAAATTAATTTTAATATATTTTTATTTAACCCAATATGTTGAAAATATGATTGTGTCAACATGCAATCAATAGAAAGATTACTAATGGCATATTTTGCATTCATTTTTTCATGCCAAGTCTTAACTCTGATGTGCCTTTTACACCTACGGCACAATTTGCAGCAGCCACGTTCCAAGTGCTCCATAGCCACATGTGGCCAGTGTCTCCTTGTGTTGGACAGTGTGATCTAGAACAACAACAACAACAAAAATTCTGCTCTGTGAGATCAGAAAGTCAATATAGGCAGGACCAGAGGTGAGGCAAAATGATAAATTTTGTTGTTGTTTGTGAGCCTCTGACTCTTTGCATCACCTTTTAAAAGCTGTTTAATCCTAAAGGGCTGGAAGGGATTGGTGCGTCCCAGTGCCCTCCACCCGGCCAGGGAGCCCTCTGCACTGGATAACCCAGCACCCAGCCAGTTTTTTGTGCCTATATCCTTAGAATTCCCCGATCTGTGTGGCCCACTGTTTGCAGAGACTCCTCCGCCATTTGTGTGTAGGGCAGCCGCTCTCCGGGAGAAGGAGCCCCCTGTTCACGCGTACCCCGCGCAGAACATGTGTGGGTAGCCTTGCGCCCTATAAACATCCTGTGGGGAGGTCAGGAGCACCTGGCCCCCTCTTAACGTGTCAATGAGAGTGGCTGGGGCTCTGAGCTTGTTTTCTAGGGCTTTGACGAGCTTCATTAATTATGTTGAGAAAGGAAGGTGTGCAGCTGGAGAAGAGCCCACTTAGCTCCACGTGAACGTGAGTAATTGGACAGTTGGCGGTGTGTTAAATTGGCGGTCTAGGGAGAGGAACTCGCGAATAAACACAATTCCCCAAAACAACACAAAGCAGCCACAGTTCTCTCCGCTTCGGCGGGACTCGCGCTGCTTCCACCTTCTGTTGACCCGAGGACTGCCTGGGTGTTAGCTCGGGTGAGACCATTCAAGGAACTGCCCTGGTGGGGAGGTGGCAGAGTGGAGAGGTCAAGGATCAACTCCAAAGCCAGGGCAAATATTCAAATCCTGACTTCACCACTTCATTACCTGCAGGACCTTGGGCAGGTTACATAACCTCTCTGAACTTTAGGTATTCGTCTACAAAACAGGGATGATAACAGTAGGGTTATTAGGACACTTCTGTGTATTAATGTATATAAAGCATTTAGAATAGTATCAGACTCTTAGTATGTACTGTATGTGTTTTTTAAATTAAAAGCATTAATCATTCCATATGCTATTCACATCTTTTTAATCCTCTAGGAGAGTATAACTATGCTTCAGTTTTCCTTTAAGCCAGCTTCATTCATTCATTCAGGATTTATTGTGTGTCTGCAGAGTCTAAACATGGAGCATGCAAAGGTGGAAAGATTCTGGAGGAAACATGTTATCATGTATAGCATGAAAATTATATGGCCAGGGACTGTAAACAAAATGGTAAAATCGTATTAATGTTCTCTTTTAAGAACCAACTGTTAGCAAGTTTCACTGGAGATAAAATGATTTTTTTTCATCCTGACTCCCACAAGATTGTTCCTCCTGCATTTATTTACCTCTGTTTAAAATAAAAATCATTTATTTGTCATATTTTGATGGATAATAAGAAAATGCCACCTTTTTTATGTTAAATGACCTTAAATGAAAAAGAGCCACCTCAAGAGATAATCTAGCTACTCCCTACCCCTGACCTTAGAGGTCTGTTACCAGTGGTCCCCAACCTTCTTGGCACCAGGGACCATTTTCATGGAAGCATGAAAATGTTTACCTACTGGAAAATGTTTACCTGTTTACCTGCTAGTTTTTCTATAGACCGGGGTTGGCGGGGGCAGGGGGTGATTTCAGGATGATTCAAGCGCATTACATTTATTGTGCACTTTGTTGCTATTATTATTGCATTGTAATATATAATGAAATAATTATACAACTCTCCATAGGTTGGGGACCCCTGTATTAGACTCCTTGTGGCCTTACAATGCCCTAGTTGTTTCTGGTACCTCAGCATATGAGAAAAATCATTTGTCTTTGTTAAAATCAGAAGCTAAAAGAAGAGGGCTTGGGCACATTTTCTCAGGACTTCTTGAGGCCTTGTGTTCCGCCCAGTCACACATTTTTGTCTCAGAATAAATTTCTGTAAATTATTTTACAGAGTTTGGGGGGTTTTTTTCCATTAACAGTATTATAAACACAGTCCAGGTTGAGGGACACCTCCAATGGTAGTTTCTCTTGCCACAGGTTCTAAGGTCTGAAAGGTTAGAAGCACCTCTGTCCTAAGTTCTGGAAGATTAGAAGATATCTCTGTTCCAAGGTCTAATAGATTGAAAGACATCTCAGTCCATGGAGGCAACCTGGCCAAGGTGCGGGGATGCCTGCTGCTGGGCAGGGAAAGAGGAACAGAAACATAATGTGTGCAGATTTATGTAGCACTTCAGAGGATTTCATGGCTACAGTTCTGAGACAAAAGCTGTTGAAACTTTGTGTATGTGTTTAGATGTGTTTTGTGTATTGTACATGTCTACACGGTACCAAAATTGGCTTTTAAATAAAAGGAGCTCTCATAAATTAAATAAATAAGCACAAAAATTAAAAAATAAAAATAAATGAAAGGAAAGTGGGATTCAGTTTATCTGAACATTTATAACATCTAAACTTTTTTATGAATTAAAAGCATGTAAACAAGTATTCCAAAATAATGAAAAATATTTTTATTTCAAAATGCTTTTTTAAAAATCTTGAGGTTACTTAGATTAAAACAGATGTTTTAATAAAACTTTAAAAACTTAACTCTAAAATAAGGAAGAGCTGTATTGGAAAAATGACTGGAGTAGTTATCTGTTGCTGTGTAACAAGTTACACCCAAAACCTAGTTGCTTCAAACAACACACATTTATTATCTCACACAGTTTTTGAGGGAGTCCAAGAGCAGCTTAGCAGGTAGTTGTGGCTCAGGGACTCTCATAAGGTGACAGTCAAGCTGTCAACAGGGCTCCGGTCATCCGAAGGCTTGACTGGGGCTGGAGGATGTGCTTCCTAGGTGGCTCCCTCATATGGCTGGCAGGAGGCCTCAGTTCCTCACCACATGGACCTCCCCACAGGACTGCTTGGGTGTTCTCACAACATGGCGGCTGGCTGCCCCAGAGTGAGTGATTCAACAGAGAGCAAGGAGGAAGCTGCAGTGCCTTTCATGACAGACATAGTGTCAAAGCCTTTGCCTCTTCATTATTCCATTTATTAAAAGAAAAATAATTAAGTCCAGTCACACTCTAGGGAAGGGGAATTATATTCTCCCTTCCGAAGTGAGTGTCAAGAATTTGTGAACATATCTGTGGACACCATAGTTAACACGAATGGCTTTTGACATTTTATGACGTGCTTAACTGTTATTGGCACAGGAAGCTTAGGGTGGGAAACTGAGCTGGCAAAGATGAGCAGCTCTGTCCGTGAGGATCTGTGGATCGGGGTGGTGTGGGTGTGCTGGCACGAGCGGAGCGATGAAATCAGAGGCTCCAGACACACCAGAAACTTCTTTCCTTTCACTTAGCAGCCCCGGACCTGATATAAGAGCTACACCTCACAGCAGAGTCATAATATAGCATTCTGTGGTCAAATGTGAAGCCTTTGCTTTTATTTAAAGTAGGAAGGAAAATTCGGGAGGGCCTTAGCATCTGAGCCATTATCTTGCTCACTGTAAACCCAGCCTTGTCATTGGTAGGATTTTTCATTTCTGCTTTCAGACTTCTGTCGTCACCTTTTTATTTTAAGGGTTTTATTGTTTCTATGCCATCTTTTGTCCTCTGTGCTGTCTTCGCTTCCCAAGTTTTCCCCCTGACAGGCGTTGCATGTGTGATGCTGCGGTTCACTTCTGTGCGCACGTCAGAGCTCTCCCCGCACCCCCTCCAGGCCCTCTGCTTTCCATTTCACGACCTGGGTGCTGCCGTTAGTCACAGTGTAACTTCCTGTCACTGAATATTTCAGGGGCCCGAGCCCTCCGTGCTCCATCCTGTCCACTTAGTCATCTCTCTCCACATTTGTATTATTCACAGCAAGATGCATGCACGCAAATCCTTTAAGTCCTTCAGGCTTTTCTTTCCATTTCCCCTTCAAATATGAGTCACCTAGCAACATTTATTGAGGACCAGTTGCACACAAAGCTGTGTGCCCGTTACCGCGAGCATCACAAAGGAAGTAAAAGCCATGGTCCCTGCCCTTAAGAAGTTTATCCTCTACTAAAAGCTGGATTTAAAAAAAATTTTTTTTAAAAAATAATAACAATATACAGATTCCCATTTATATTCAATGGAGTGACATGTTGTCCAGGTTACTGTGATCAAATCAAGGGTTATTCCTTTGTATACTTTTTAATTGAGAAAGCTAGTTAGCTGTCTTTGGGCTTAAGTAAATGCATGTTCCTTGATGAGAAATTTTGCTTCAAGAAAACCATTGCCTCAGGTTGACTTCTAGTACTATAAGCACATTTCACCCAATCGGGTGAGAATTCAACCATGTTTTTGAAACCAAAATAAATAAATAAAGCATTTATTAATCATCTGTAACAAAAAGACACACCCTATTAATATAACAAATAATTAGCTACAACTGGTAACTGAAGTAATATAAGCAGAAGGATAATTTATTAATGTTCTGTTTTGTTTTTTTTTTTAAGACATCAGCCCTGTGCTTTGATTTACTTTACTCTGAGTGGACCGTTGTTCAGAGAGGGGAGTAGGGGAGCCGTGGGCTGTGAAGGGTGGATAAGGAATGAAAAGTGCAAGCTGAGGAGGAGGACCCAGGGGAGAGAGGAAGGCCCTTGGAGCTCGGAGCTCGCTGGTTAGTAAGATCTGACTCGTGATGCGGGCTGCAATGGGTAGTCATTGTAGGTTTCTGAAAAGAGTCTTGATCAAAGGGATTGGCAGGAGACATGCTAGGAAACAGCACACTCGGAACAAAATAATTAGGACACGACTGCATAGGACTCTGCAAATAGATCCAAAGGAAAAGACAGAGATAGTGGCAGTGACCATGGACAGGACTTGGGACAGGATGGGAAGAGAAGAGTCAAATTTGACAGCCAACCTCCATCGCCGCCACTGGCCACCAGTCAAGGGAGAGTTGAGTTGACCAAAGGGGATAGTTTTTTAACACTATTTGGCTTAACTGTCAGTAGGATATTCAGTTAAAGCTATCTTTCTGTGGAGACATAAAGGAGCAAAGGCGTGGATTTCGGGTTCATCCACATCTAGGTGTTAGTTGAAAACTCGTAAGTTGATGAACCACTTCTTGAGAGATGTTGTATGAGAGAAAAAAATATTAATATCTGGAGTTTGGCATCAGGTCTGGAGATAGCTAGAACTAATGCCTGAAAAATGATAAGCACATGAGAAATACTTGTGTGTCTGTGTGTGTATTGTGTGAGTATATGTGTATTTGTGTATATGCGTATACACAAATATATTTGAAAAATACCTGAAAACCCATTCATCATCATGTTATCCCTAGTTAGTTCTAACTAATGGAATTATAATTGACATTTCCTTTCTTTTCTTTTTTGGCTTATCTGAATTTTCCGATTTGTCCAGTTGAATGTATATTACTTGTGTAAGTTTCTTTGTTGGAAGAAATTGTTCTGAATCTGGTGAAATGAAAGAGATAGGAATAGAATTTTCAAGGTGAGAATTTAGAACAAGAGGGAGCTTTGAAATAAGGGTCTCAAGATGAGGAAACTGAGACTGTGATATTTATGGTATTTATTGCTAGGCTTTCAAAATAAGAGTATGAATTTCTAATGCTGGGCCTTAAAAAATATGTATGTCAAAAGGAAGAAGGGAGTTATCTTCATCCTCTAGAACTTGGATTGATCCAAGGCAGTGGTTCTCAACCACAAATAGTTTTGTTCCCCAAACCTCCAGTGGACGTTTGGCAACATTTGGAGATGTTTTTGGCTGTCACAGCTGGGGGTGGGGGGAATTGAGTTCGATACTGACATCTAGTGGGTAGAGACCAGAGATGCTGGTAAATATCCTGCAATGTCCAGGACAGTCCCCCGCAACAAAGAATTACCTAGCTCAAAATACCCATGGTACCAAGGTTGACAAACTCTGATCCAAAGTAAGGTACATTAGCCGGGCATGGTAGCATGCACCTGTAGTCGCCCGCTACTGGGGAGGCTGAGGCAGGAGGATTGCTTAAGCTCAGGAGTTTGAAGTTGTATTGAACTATGATGATGCTGCTGCACTCTAGCCCAAGTGACAGAAGGAGACCCTGTTTCAAGAAAAGAAAATAAAAGAAAAGAAAGGGAAGGGAAGGGGAGGGGAGGGGAGGGGAGGGAGGGGAGGGAAGACAAAACAGTATACAATTGAGTGGCACTTAGTACATTCACAATGTTATACAACCGTCATCTCTAGTTGCAAACATTTTCATTACCCCAAATGGGCAGTCACTCCCCAGTGTCCCCTCTCCCCATCCCTGGCAACCACTAATCTGCTTTCTGTCTCTATGGATTTGCCTACTCTAGAGATTTCATATAAATGGAATCATATAATATTTGGCCTTTTGTATCTGTCTTCTTTCACTTAAGGTAGTGTTTTCATGATTCATCCATATCGTAGCATGTGTCAGTACTTTCTTCCTTTTCGTGCCTGAATAATATTCCATTGCATGAATGTACAACATTTAGTTTATCAATTCACCACTGACGGGCATTTGGATTGTTTCTGCCTTTTAGCTAAACTATTGTGAATAGTGTTGCTGCTATGAACATTTGTGTACAAGTTTTTACTTAAATAAATGCTTTCAGTTCTTTTGGGTAAATAACTGGAGGTGGAATTTGAGTAAGATAGTAATTCTATGTTTAATTTTTTGAGCATGAAAATTACTTTTTACTGTATTTAAATATTTAATTGTGGCCGAGCACGGTGGCTCACACCTGTAATCCTGGCACTCTGGCAGTCCGAGGCAGAAGGATCACTTGAGCTCAGGAGTTCGAGACCAGCCTGAATAAGAGCCAGACACCATCTCTACTAAAAATAGAGAAAATTAGCCAGGCGTGGTGGCATGCATCTATAGTCCCAGCTACTTGGGAGGCTGACGCAGAAGGATTGCTTGAGCCCAGGAGTTTGAGGTTGCTTTGAGCTAGGGTGATGCCACTGCTCTCTAGCCCAGGCAACAGAGCAAGACTCTGTCTCAAAAAATAAATAAATAAATATTTAATTCCATACCATGAATGAGACTGTATAGGACAGGATCTTGAAAGGTCTTTTAGCAAAGTCCCTCATTGACAATGGACTTTATTTATCTTAATTAAAGCAGCAATTTGCATTTAACAATAAAAAATGTAAGGTACATATTAACAGCTGCCATCCATGGAATGCTTTGTGTGCCAAGATCTGTGCTAAGCACTTGACATGAATCCTTTCATTTCATCTTCAAATAATCTTGAAGCTCAGGCATATAAAGTTAAGTAGTCTGTTCAATGTCACACTTAAGCCTTGGACCTGAGAACCAAAGCAAAGTCTATTTGAATCCAAACCTGAGCTCTTAAACATGATGCAGTTTTGCCTCCATGCTGACGTTCACAGAGTGGAATGGGCACAAGAAAGCCATCTGAAGATCACAGCCAACATTCTGCTCTCATTTTTTTTTACCCTTGCCAGGGCAGTGGCCCTTTTTAGTTTCAAAAACCAAATTGCAATGCTTCCTGTGCCTCTTCCCTTTCCCCCTTCCCCCATCCCCATCTTTAGGATAAGTGTTTATTTTTAAAAATGAATAAATGTGCTTTTCGTTGGAGTTTGGTGGGATGGTATTTGGTTGGTTGTGCAAGTGGGCACTGGTGTGTTTCTGGTCTGCAGGCCGTGGATCACGGGCAAGCGATCTGTAAACACCTGAGAATTAGTACTTCCTAGCATCATTTTGGCAAGAAAGGAGGCAGACATTTTTACATTGCTCTTATCCAGCTTCCTAGGTCTTTTCCATCTTTATCTCTGGGTAAAGAATTCTTGTCTGCAGCATGCTAAAGCTACCTCAACCTGCTCGTCATTTTCACTGAAGGACAAGGCATATTAAAAACAAAAATTTTATTGCTTTTAGAAAGTTGATTTCCTTGGGTCCTTGAAAACATAGATCCACGGCTCGATGGATCTAACTGCTTGCTTGTCAGCTGGAAGGAAGAGTAGAGTACCCCAACATCATGTACCCTCTGCTGCTAGCACTCAACCCTGCTTTTCTGAAAATTAGGATTTTTTTTAAGAATTTTGACTTCCATACACTAAATTACTATGGAAGCAAGAATTGCAATATACCAATCATGTTCTTCTCTGTATCTTCCCTTTGCCACGTTTTCCACACACACATGGGGTTGAAATAATTTGTTGTAATGTTCATGTGTACAGAGAGGCCGCAGTGCATTTCAGAGTGCCCCGCCCACTTCTGTGGCTCCCTCTGGATCATACAAGATTATTTTGAGCAATAAAATGTCAACAATAATAAAATTGGGAAGGAAATTTGGATAAACCTATACATAGGAAAAGACTTATTTTTTAGAATTCTTTTCCTGTGAGCTTTTATTGTAAGAACTGAGTTCCTTTTCAATGCCACCGCTATCATTCGTGGAGAAGGAGAATTTGTATCCTTTATCCTGCTTTGATTTTTAGAGAGAAATGTCATTATTTTGTATTATTCCTTATTTTGTACATCCTATTTCTTTAGAAATGACATTAAAAAATGCTACCTTTTTTTGAGTGAATACAATGTCTCAAGCATTGTTCTATGCACTCTACATACATTTCCCCATTAAGTGTTCACAAAGCTTGTCATAAAGGTGTTATCTGCATTTATACGTGAGATCTAAATATATATATTTATTGATATGTTGATATAAATCAAATACATATATTTGATTCTAAAGGCACATAGCTGGTAAATGGCAGAACAGAGATTTGAACTCAGAGCTCTTTGAGTTCAGGGCCCAGGCTTTGCTGAACTTTTGTGCAAAACTGCCTTCCAGGTTACATATTAAACCTGAATTTCAGTATTTTTTTCTTTCAAAAAGCTAACAACACTTTCACATTTTAATGTATTCTCATAGCATCAAGCCGAGTTGCTAAATGGAACGAATTCATAATGTCAAATGAATCTGGAATGATCCTGTGACCAAACTTCCATATACATCTAATATCAACAGTACCGTCTCTGAATTCCTGCTACATTTATAGGTGGTGTGCCTTACAGATTGAACACAGAGGGAGTATTACTTATACAACCTGCACAGTTGATTGCACAATTAACATTTTCCTAAATAGCCCTTAAATATAATCAGAAAGAAAATAATATCCAGAATTTTTTACTTTAAAAGTGTGATTGCTTTACACACACACACTCACACACACTCAAACACACAGATATGTTTCCCATCTCCCACAGTGCCTAACACACTCCTAGGTACAAAAGAAGTGCTTTATAAATGCCTAAAGAATTGGACTTACGTCTAGAGAAATGTGAAGGAAGAGAATTCAGTTTCAGAAGGATCATTATGATAAACGGAAACCAGGACCCAGTTTACTGATTTTTACTTGAGAGTTACGGGGAGGCCAGGCCGTCCCCGTGGGGACTGTGAAAGGCGGTGAGGGACAATGGGCTTAGCAAACTGGTGGACCCCAGCTGATGGACCTTCACTTAGAGCTGTAGGTCTTTAGCACGTTATCATCTATACTTGAATTTCATGTATATTTCTTAACTTCAGTTTTCCAGACTGTGAAATAGGGCTAATAATATACTCAAAGTTAAATTATTGTTATCATTTTCATCATTGTTATTTTAGGTAGAACATCAGAAAGACAGAAACCCATATAAAAATGGAGAAACTTCCAAATTTGAAATCAACAGATTCTAGTTCAGTCTCACACTTGATGTTTAATAATTGTGTGCCTGGGGCAGGTCTCTCCTGTTTCTTTATCAGCCCAATGGGATGACAGTGTCTACCTTGCAGGGAACATTAAATACCGTGAATGTCGGGGGCTCAGTATGTAGCAGATGCTCAACAAATGTTAGCTCTGATTATTACTGTTTTCTACTTACCAAAGCTGGTGAATTATCTTCCTAGAACCTTAGCTCCACCTCTGTAGCACCCTCTAGACCCATGGGCTTTAACTTTTTTTTTTTTTTCCTTTTTTAAAGTAGCATGTCCCTCTGAGAATGCAGTGAAAGCTACAGCAATATCTCCAGAAAAAATACACATTCCCAAAACAAATATGGACGTGCTTGCAGGGGATTCCTAGACTTCCAGGTTCCTAGACTCCCTGGTTTAGGTCCAAAGAGAGTAAAAAATAGATGACACTCCAGATGGAATGATTATCGGCTTTGTATAAGGATGTATCATAGTATTCCCATTGCAACTTTCCCAGTATCGCTAAAATCAGATTCCATTTACAAAAACTCACTTTATTTAGGACATTGCAAGAACACATTTATTCCATTAACAGAGGCAGGCCTCTTTTAACAAAACATATTTATCAAATGCCTATTACGTGCCTAATAAGGTGGTGGGTGTTGTGGGAAACAAAAGAAGCTTAACATGTGGTCCCTGCCCTCCGCGTTTTCTTTCTAATTGGAGAGGCAAGTGAAGGAGGCAGCATGAGATGTATTAGCGCTATATGCTGATATAATCAAGCACTAAATTGTGTGTGCTTGTGTGGGTGGGCGCACAAGCCTCACATATCATTCTCTGACCTTGAATTGTACACAAATCATTAGCGTCAAACTGGAATTGCCGACTGCTCCCCCACCCTCGGCTTTGCTTGGCCGCCTTCCATCATGGCCTCTGCCTCCGTCTGAAACATACTTTAGAAAAGAGGGGTGAAATAATACAGTGAGGAAGAGAGATAAATCAATAAAGAAAAAGGAGGTCACCTGTCTCTCTGTGGCTACCACTGCAGATGGAGTCCACGTTGGGTGGGGTCTGACCCAGGAGCACCCAGGCTCTGTCGAAACCTCTGGGGGCCAGGGGCGACACCCGGCAGCTTCTCTTCCTTGTTCACAAATTAACTACTGGGCCTTCCGTCAGGGACTGAATCTGAAGAGGGCACAGGTGGTGCAAAGAAGAAAGCCTGGCTAATGGGAACGGGAGCTCAACCACATTGAAGGTCCAAACTTGGTGCTGTGTTCACTGCCCCAGTGGGATGTGAATTTAGCGCAGGAGAAGATTGGCAGGAAAACCACTGGGTGAGGTGAGACAGACCTGCCCCTAACATTTATGGGGTCCCAGGCCAGAGAACAAATGTTGGCCTTCATATCATAGGCTTCATATTTAATGTTTATACATCAAGCTAGAAAGCTATTAGGTAAAATATGTTCTATTCAGCTGACCTTGACAAATATACTTTCATAGCAACTGGGAAAGCTAGGTTAGGATCCTTGCCTCCTGGTGCTTCTCAGCATGGGTTCCCTGGACCACCCAATTCTCTTTCTGTCCCTGTGGGACACTCCCACTCACACCTCCAAGGTCCACCTGCACTTCCTTTGGCCACTCCTTGCGTCTAAAGGTACACATAGCTGTGTGACAGCCCTGGAGAAGCAGACTTGAAGTCCTCCAGGCAGGGAATGGGAGGTTCCAGGTACCCAGAGTGTGGTTTAGAAGCAGGGACACGGGCTCCTGCCTTGGTCCTGCAGACTATTAATACACACAGTGGTGGGCAGGGATGTGGCCAGAGGAGAACCTGATCAAACCCTCTGAAGCTGGGGACCAAGGCAGGAGGCCTTCCCTGAGCATAACTGAAGAGAAGAAAGAGGGCTTGGGGAAAGGATGAAGGCAGAGTCATTAAGTCTTCTTCATTTTTGGAAGGAAGAGGGTAACCTGGGAAGAGTCAAACAGGATGGAAGAGAGGATGATGAAAAGAAGGGAGAAACCCAGAACATGGACCACCTCTGAAAAGATAGAGACTCTTAATTTATTATTGTGTTTAGTTAGAGAATGAAAAAAAAAAAAAAAACTTGCTTTTACAGAGGCCACAGGGCTCTATCTTTCCGTGACAAGGGATATGAAAGGCAAAAGAATGATGGTTGGAGCTAAAAGCAGGGACAGGGAATGATTTCTTCCCAAGATCAAGGTCACCTTCCCCTCTTCCTGCTGGGTACTGGCCCCATGACCCATTAAAGAGGGAACATTCCAACTTATTGTGTCCCCAAGAAGAGGACAAAACTGAAGGTTGATTTTGATTTTCCAAGGAGAAAAAAATAACTTTGCAGACAAGTGAAACTGAAGCATTTCATTGAATATTTAGCTAGAGAGAAGATAGTTGCTGTATTTGAAATTGCACTATTTGCAGAATTAAAGAGGAAAGGATATTTTAAATTTTGCCCAAATATACTTTGTAGGATTGAAGAAAACTCTGATGATATTTCAACATTATAATTTGTCTCCATTTCACAAATTCTTTGTTTTATAAATAAAATATTTGAATGATTTAAGAGGGAAGAACATGAGTAACAAGTAAAGCTTCTTGGCAAAATATCAAGATACAACTTCGCCTTAGCATTGTCCTAAAAGTATTTTTATCCATATTTAGCTTTATTCAAAAGCAGTTTAGTAGGCGGGGAATTTGAGATTCCTGGGGAGTCCTTTAATCCTACCTAATAGGGCCCCTTTTGCCCCCAAACATGTTAATGGCAACTGTAGGAAGAGAGTAAGTGAATGTAGTTGACTTTTGGTACCGAGGAATTTATTGCTCAGGACTTTTATTCATCATAGCCAAAGAGTCATGGTATGAGTAATTAATGATTATATTGGAGCATTAGAGTATTTGAGGCTTGTATGAGGAGCAGACACCTCAAGGAGTTTGTGAATGCGCCACACAATGGCCTGGAGTCTGTATCTTCTTTCAACCTTTGTCTCCCTGCCTGTCATCTCAAAGTAGCTCTCACGGAATGATAATTTCATACTATTCTTCATTACTGCTTAAATTTTACAAAATTTTGTTAGGTTCATGTCAGGCATTACCACAATAGTAATGTCATTGACCCTATGGTAGGAAATTTATTTTTTTGTGGCAGATACTATTTTAAAAGCTCTTACAGATTGCTTTGTCCTGTATTTATCACACCATCATTGCATGATGGTTTATCACACCATCAAGTGCGTGAATGACTTTACTGTGTTAGTCGATGGGGTGCTCGATGCCATTGAGTGAGCACGTGCGCTGTGTGACCATGGCATTCAAAATGACTGAGCGAGTAGAGCAACAAATCTGCATCAGATTTTGCCGTAAGCTTCACAGAAACTATTCAGGTGATTCAGAAGGCTTTTGGGGACAATGCGATGAGTGCAGCGCAAATAAAAGTGTGGCGCAAACGCTTCGGAGATGGTCGAGAATCCATTGAAAGTGATCAACGTTCTGGAAGGCCTGCAACAAGCAGAACACCTGAGAAGGCTGAACGTGCATGGTTAGGTTAAGAGACCCGAGGAGAACTGTGTGAGGTCCCAAGGTGCCTATTTTGAAGGGCACTGAGGCATCATTGTCCTGTGTGCAATGTTTCTTGTACCTTGTATCTTTTTCAATAAATATCTCTATTTTTCATATGACATGGCTGGATACTTTCTGGACAGACTGCGTATTCCCCTCCAATATCAAGAGTTTTCAGCACAAGAAAAAGGTAATATACGCTCCAGTATTATCACAGAAGGTGAAAGAAAGTACAGAGATTAGTAAATAAACACAAACATGGCACACTAACTGTAATTTGTTACATTTGTAGAGCATTTTATATTCTTTCAAAGTGTTTGTACAATCACCACTTCTGTCTTCCTTTTGAGAGAGGAAGAAACAATATTACTCTGCATATTTTCATAAACAAGAAAGAGGCGCAGAAAAAGTATGTAACGTGCCAGAAATCTCACAACAAACAAATGAACAAACCAGTGCTAGTGATAGTTATGAGAGTTACCATGTTTTTTAAGACCTGAGTGTTAGACATTGCTAAGCATTTCACACAAGTATCAACTTCTGCTTTCATAGCATCTCTGCAGTGAAGGTGCTACTATTATTATTCCCATTTTGCAGAAGAGGCAACTGAAATTCAGCATGTTTTGACAGCCTAAGAAGGATCACGTAGTTAATAACCAGAGCCAGGGTTCAAATTCGGGTATGCAGGGCTCCATATTCCAAGCCTTTCCACAGAACATGGCTATGTAGACTTAGTCCCATGTACTTTCCACTGCTTATATAGGTATTCGTTGACATTGATTCATTTGTTCATTACACAGCACCTCCTTTTTGCCAGACATTGTGTTCTGGGTGGCAGATACAGGCAGAAACAGACAGATAGTGAGGAGGAGAATCCACTCTTACCCAGCACCTGTCTGGGGAAACCAGTGGGTCAACAGCCAGGTCACAGCAAAACATGAGTGGCCAGCGGGAAGAGGAAAGGACAACATGGGTGGTCAGTGCAGAGAAAAGTGACATTTGAGTTGAGTGTCAAAGGATGCAAAAGCGTGTCAAAGACAGAAGGGATTCCAAGACAGGGAACTGGATGGTGAGAGCCACAGCAGAGTTTGGAGTGAGAGAAGCAGTTGCTGGAGAGGTAAGAAAGAATCAGAAAAAGAGGGACATTTGTGCCTGACTCAGTGGTTTCCAAACACGTTTGCCTGTTAGAATAACGTGGGATCTTTTCAAAACCCAGACACCTCCCTAACCAATGAACTCCATAGTCTCTGGGGGAGGGACACAGGCATCAGTAGCTGTCAGAGCTCCCCAGGTGATTCCAACGTGCAGTCGAGTTTGGTAACCACCGGCTGAGCCAGCCAGTAAGGACTTAATCTGGAGCGTAATCAACAGGTTCTTATAGAAAAAGAGAAACATAACCATATTTGTTTCTGGAAAAAGTTACTGTGGCCCCACTAAGGGCACACCAAGCAGTGGGGAAGGCAACTGTTCGGGAGCCTGACAGGAGTCTGCAAGGGGAGGCTCGATTCAAAATAAAAGTCCATCTTTGCCAACTTTCAATTTCAGGCTATTAACTAAACCTGTGTGAGTTTGGTTTCCCTATCTGTAACGCAGAATTCATAATATCTATAGTAGTTTGCTCAATGTTGCGAGGCTTGTGAGACTATCCATATCTGCATCTCACCTGGCAGATGTGTGGCCTTGGACAGACATTCACACATCTAGTACCTTTAACACGGAGAACAGTGATGTAGAGGATATTTTGTGGTAGGCTTGTTGGAATTTCAGATGCTGGGACAAGGTTGGAGGGATGGGGAGAAAAATAATAGGAGGAACCTAAGGATCCCTGGGAGTGGATCAAATTACACAGTAAGAATGTGCACAGGGAGGAGAGAGCGAGCCCCGGACAGAGCCTTTGGGAATGCCAATGTGTAAGGACTCGGCGAGTAAGGAAAACAGAGGGAGGAAGGGAAAACAAGAAAGAAGTTACTGCGGAATTACAAGGCCGGGTGGGCAGGAGTGATATCCTGAGGTCTGAGGGTGGCCACCAGGCAATACCACAGGTCAAGAGTCAAGGGCTGGAAATAATACATGGATTGTATCTTGTATTGCGGTTTTATGTACATACATATGTATCATATGTATTTATAATGGTGTGTGTAGGTATAGGTGTATATATACACAGGTGTATTCAAAAGGCTTAACTGAGTGCCCCGTGTTTAATCTGTGCACAGCCTGAGCTGTAACCAGAGCTGGGAAGATTGATGAAGTCATAACTGACCCAGTGCCCCACCAGGTGGGTGCAGCGGTCAGAGTGAACAAATAAGCCCATCTCTCCTTAGGTTTCAATGAACAGTTCTGTCATATTTTTCTTTATTTTGCGGGGAAATAACGGGTAGCTTGACTGGGGCAAGAGAAAAATAGGAGGAAGAGAAGATTTGCGGACGCTGGTGTTAGCAGCAGGCGCTCAGCTAGGACGCATCCCTGGAGCCGCCCTCCTGTTTCCTGAGCTCCATGGCATAGGACATTCCTCCTTGGGAACTTTCTGGAACATGGCCAGGAGAAACCCTCTCCCAAATGCTTCCCTGAGAACGCATGACGTCATCCGCAGACGCGCATTGCTTGGGAGCGAGTCTGTTCTGTTCCGGGTGCTGATAGGAACCGCCCAGCCCCGCCTGCCCAGGCCTGGGGTGACCCCGGCTCCGCGTGCAAACCACACCCTGGCTGGTCCGTCACCTCAAGTTGTGGGTTTTGAAGTTCTTCGTTGACAAACAGAAATCCTTCTGATAAGATTTAGATTTTACGCCTCCAATAACAAAGTAGGCACGCACCGGCCTCGCTCTGCCCTTCCTGGGTCACACGTCACCGCGCTCTGTGGCCTCCCCGCCTCTTGCCTCAGTTCCTCTCACACAGACGTTTTCCCTAAAAAAAACTCCTTGCATGTTTGGAAGACCTGAACTCGCACACACTTTATTTAAGAGTTTAGCAATGCTGGATTCAAGCTTTGCCGCTCAGCTGGTTATAAGCCATGATTAACCTCTCTGTGTCTCAGTTTACTCCTCTGTAAACTGGGAATAATTTTGGCATATTTCTCATAAAATTGTAAGTATTCAATGAGAGAATGCCTAAATCAATTAACACGGTTCTTGGAACTTAGTCAATACTCAACTGCTGTTATTTTTGAAGTTAACACTATTTTCAGGGTTATGACAGTGTACTTCAACTATGTAAAACACAGTAGAACCTCTGATAACATTGGCGTCAAAGAATAAAGCTTTTCAGGGTAAAACAGAGATGGTTTTCCGTCAGTGCGTGCCTGCGGACATGATGTGACCAACCACCTTAGTAGATCCATGGTATCCTGGGATGCTTTAAGGCCCTTTCATACTGTGGCATTATAGTGTCCTGAGAGCTGGTACAGTCATAATCTTGATGGCGCCCTCAGCGGAGAGGATATACCTCAAACTTCTCCTTGTTTTCACTCTAGTTTCACTCTTTCATACTGTGGCATTATAGTGTCCTGAGAGCTGGTACAGTCATAATCTTGATGGTGCCGTCAGCGGAGAGGATATACCTCAAACTTCTCCTTGTTTTCACTCTAGTTTCCAGGCTCCAGTCTTGTTCATGGTGGGCAAACACTGCTCATCTTGGAACCCTCTGTTATCGATGACTTCTGATCCAGTAGCAATTAATTTCAGTCAAATGTGGTTCATTTTCTAAATTTCTCAGTGTCTACTTAATCCCCAGTCTTGAAGGCATTACGTCTTGATCTATGTTCCCGGTGTTACTGACTTGTGGAAAGCACAGAGTGGCATCTGCCCACAGAGAGAGGCGGGGTGACACCAGGGCAGTCGGGAGTAGAGAAGTGGTTTGAGTGGTCCCCAGAGACCACAGGCGGGGCCTGTGCCACCCTCTCAAATCTCCTCCATGGCTTCGTGCTCCAGAACACAGGACTCCTTTCAACCATTTTTACTGAGTTTTAACTAGCTGTGTGGGATGCACAGAAGCATGTGACGTGGCCTCAGCATTTAAGGAATGTACAATGAATTCACTTTTTTAAATGAAGCCTCATAATTTGCCTAAAGGGAATAATTCCCACTGGCATTGCAAAAAAGAGAGCCAAGAGTCATCAAAGCAACCCAGGCATAGTTCTGTCCTGGTCAAAATTTTTATGAATGACTTGGATGAAGTTATAAAGGGCACGTTTATCAAGATGGACACGACCTAGGGCTGGGAAGAATAATGAATACAGTGCTTTGAAGGAAGAGACGGAGATTTAAAAAGAACTTCACAATTTGGAATACTGGGCACAGTCTATCAAGATGAAGTGTGCCCGGAATCAGTGTAAGACGAGCCGGTTACTGTGTGACTTCAGACAAGTTACTTAACCTCTCACTGTCTTTGTGCCCTTACATGTAAAATAGGCACGGTGGTAGCACTTACACATACAGTTATCCTCAGTATTAAATCAGCACATTGCAGTGCTTGCCGTGCCTGTCATGCTGTAAATACTCCAGTAAGTGTGGCAAATACTCCCTGAAGTCTGCAGTTGCCTTTTAGAAGTATGTGGTAACCCAAACAAAGGTGGCAATGGTCCACTCTGGCTGGTGCGCGTCAGACCACATTAGGTGGCATGTGTCCAGTGAATGCCACACTTTGAGAGAGAGAGAGAGAAACTGGATTGAATTCAGAGCAGAATAAGCTGCAATAGTGAGAAAACTTAAAATCATACGATGGAAGGTTAAAAGAACTGAATACATTTTGCCTGAAGTAGAGAAGACACCAGTAGTACATAATAGCATTTTCTAGCTTATATTGTAGATGGTTTAGATTTATTTTTTACCCAAGGGCCCAAGGGAGATATTTCAGAAAGACAAATTTTGGCTCAATCTATGGAAGACTTCACTAATATTCAGAGCTGCTCAAGGATGGTAGCAACCTATTCAGGAGGAAATGAGGTCCTTGTCACTAGAGGTGGTCATAGGCCAAATGGTCACTTGATTTACTGACGGGTGGACTTGGGGACTTTAGTGTCCAACCTCTGAAATTTTGTGATTCCAGGAATAAACTGGGCTATTTTAGTTAAGACAATAGACAAGAAAATTTACTGTCAATATATTGATTTATTATACACCAGTGAAGAAAATGCAAAACCCCCAGATGAGAATCTGGTGATGGCTATTTTCCCTTCATGTTGCTGGGGGTGGGCGCAGCGGGGTGACGGGGCCTCCATCGTGTTCTAGAGCGAGCACTCCCTCGTCGCCTGTTTCTTGGCTTTGTCGGATGTATGTGAGCCCTTTAGCTCAGAAACAGACCTTCTGCTTGGCTGGGTACATACAGCCAAATAAAGAGTGGCTCAACAGACTGCTTATTGTTTATCTTTCTTAATCTCTTTTAAACCTCTTCCGCCTCAGCCAGCAGTAAACCAGTTGCAGAGGTTAGGCTGACTCCCCGCTCCTCTTTCCTTTCGGTGTTTAATGTCACGGATATTTACGTTTCCTATTTGCTTTGGGTTCAATTTATTGTTTAAAATTACAAAACTTCATTATGCCTATGCTAATTAATTATCTTCTTTTATGTTGTGTTTTCCTCGCTTCTTTTTTTGTATTTTCCTTCAGTTTTCTACGACTAGAATTTAAATTTGAGAACCACGTAGACACTCGCATACAGTTTTGCCTTCCTTTGTATGTTTACATTTATTGTTGCCTTAAGCATCTGTTAGTGTTACAAAATAGCATCTAGATATGTTATTTTTTTCAGATATGGTTTATTAGTTGCAGTCTCCTAAGAGTTATAAATTATATTCTTCAATAATAGCAAAGATTATAATTGTCGATTTACTTTCTTTTGGTGGGTGGAATGGGGCGCCAGAACGCTCCCAGACTCCTCACAGAATCACAAAGTTTTAGAGGTGAAAAATCGCTGATTTTCTTAAAGGTACACGCTTTTCACGGTTTATGTGTAACTTCAGCCCTTTACAACTTCGCGGAACTTGGACAAGAGGCTTTAGCTCACCCTTTACCTGCCTGGGTGTAACATACGAGGATGAAGCCATCCATCTGCTTTCCGATCACTGGCAATCAACTCTCTGAGCACTTCCTGCTCGCTCTGCTTTCCCAGTGTCTTTCTATCCAGAAAATTTCTTTAAGCTGGAAGAGAGAGTTAAGGTCAGTCATCCAGGTCCCTACATTGCAGTTGTAGTTGTCCTTTTCCTAGTAGGAGGATCTGTCTCCTGACTCCTCTCCTCTGCCCCCGTTTCATTTTGACTTTGTAAATGGCCAAAATTATAATCATCTTATTGCTTAAGAATATTCTTTGACTACACTAGCAGGCACCCCGTTTATGCCACACGCTTTCCATAAGGTACTTATTTCCAATGGGTTTTTCTCTCCATTCATTTCATGTATACTGAACATCTGCTAAGTACCTTGCACTGTGCTAGGTAAGAGAAGACATTGACATGGCCCTCAAGGAGCTTGTCATCCCCAGGGGAGATAGACAGACAGTACAATGCACCATAGAATGAGCTGGGATCCTGGTAAACACAGGTACGTCTGCAGTCCCAAAGGACGCATGGTCCAGACAGTGGGGGCTGATTCAGTGTACCTCAGACCTCTGGAAGGAGCAATATCTGAACAGTCTAAAGTGGTGAGTGGGAGTTTTCCAGAGCCTACATTTGGAATGGAACAATTTTACAAGGAATTTTTATAAGAAAGCATATAGTGGTTTCCTCATAATAAGTTTATGTTGTTTTCCTGTGGACTCACAGAATTTTTGGCTGCCATATGAAAATTAAAACTTAGAAAGAAAGGGTTTGTAATACAGTCTCCACAGACCTGAACTAGTCTCGTGCTCTCCCAATGGTAGCGAACCTTTGATGCCCGTGATAAAGATGGGACAATGTGTACAAAGGTACTTCGTAAAGTAAAGAGAACAACACAAATGTCAGGTTTTAGGACTATCAAACGTCCTTTTTGGAATATTTTTCACTCCTTATAAACTCCCTGGTGATTTTTAAACCTGAAAAACTGAAATCCTTTGGAAATCTGAAGCAAAGAACACTATGGGATGCATGTAGACATGCCACCAGGGTGATAAATCTGGTACCTGTGTTGAAAACAGGGAGAAAAATAGAGAGGGCCTTGTAAAAATTCTTTAACTGTAAAGCATCCCCGAAACCATTTCACTTGAACAAATTTCTTTTCTCTAATATATACATTGATAAACTTTTTATTCTGACATTGTTTCATCTCTTTGCATGAAATGCTTTTTATCTTGCAGCAGCTTCATTCCCTGAGACCTCCAAAAGTGTCAGACCCTGAGATTTATTATCCACCAGCATGTAGCTTAGGATGAAGTTCATATTCAAATAGAGTAAGGACAGAATTGCTGAACATATAACACCTGCTCCAGCCATACCCCATTCGTCCTCTGGTGAGCCTTCTAGAAACCGCAGACATCTAAACATGTCCACCTCTAGTGGTAAGAGACAGCCTGAGATGTAGAGCCACCCCTGGGCTCAAATCCATTGATTTAGAATTGGAAGTAAATCGAGGTTAGTGATTAAACAAGCTTGATTTCCCTTTCTCCTAGGTGAGAGCACAGAGATGATTTAGGAAACAGAGGAGGCTGTGGAGGGAATGGAGAATGAGCTGTAGGATTCTAAGGCTCGGCTTCTACAACCAGGTGGGGGCCATTGACACAGCAGGATTCTTCCAATGGAGTTTGTCTGACAGCTCCCCTGCTGCGGGGAAGACACCTAGATGACCTAAGTACCCAGCCTCCTGTTCTGCAACAAAGAGCAGGCCTTCCTCCCTGAATGACATTCAGCTCTGTAAGTCAGCTTGAGCATGCAGTGGGATCACCCCCAGGACAGAGATATCCTGGACTAGGGACAGGAGCTGTGCCCTCTGCTGTTGCCACCAGGCCTACACCAGTATTGAGTGGATCATCCACAGCTTGGGGTTATCCATGAAAATGTTCCTCCAACACTGAACGATGATTTATGTACTACTCTGCCATTTAACATTACTGATCCTGTAGACCCAGAAGGGCCCTGAGAGCACATCCAGCCCATTATTCAACAGATGCCCATCCCTGGGACACACTGGACATCATAATTAGCATAATACGTGGGCGGGCGTGTGTTGTAATAGTGGCGAAAAGGTTAGGTTAATAGTCCATATTTTGCCACTGATTCGAGGAAGTCACTATACCTCTCTGGCCCTCAGTTTTCTCATGAGGAGTGAGGAAGCTGAATTGGTAGCAAAAACAACTGACGTTTCTTGAGCACTTACTGTATGCCAGACACTGAGCTGAAAGCTTTGTAGACATTGGACTTAATTCTCAAACAACCTGTGAGGTTATTTTCCTCAGTTTTCAGGGGAAGACCTTGAGGCATAGACAGGATAAGAACTTACCCAAGGTCTCAGAGCTGCTAAAAGGCAGAGCTGGTATTTAAGCGCCAGCCTCCCAGGCTAACTCCTTTAACCCTGGGGGGAACTGAAGTGTCCTCCCCCATTAACGGCCTAAAGACCTTGGCAAGTGAATAGCCCTGAGGTGTTATTATCATATTATCAGCTTTGCTGTTCTCCTCGGCTGCTCAGAGAGATGAAGCTGGGAGATAATCAGAGATCATATGCCTGCCCCTGAAGAGGCTTTTGTGTTCTTATCACCCGGTCTCTACAGCCCTGTCCCCTGGGTACCTCCAGACCATCTGTCTCCATAATCCTCAAAGCATAACTTCCAGGTTCCCTCCCACACTGCACCGCACCAGCAAACACACCTGCAGGCCCCCACCTGCTCTGCTGTCACTTTTTTATTTGAGACTATAAGGACTATTTATTCTGTACCTGGAACATTTACGTGAACACCCTCAGCAAGGTTAGTGAGTTTGATTTTCACCATTTTCAAAAAGGGAACATACTATTATCATGAGAAAAGGAGCAACATTTTTGATAGTACCACTTGAAACTGTAAATACAGATTAGAAGCCTGTCCATAGTCTGTATGTAAAAATGGGAGCCGAAATGAGAAGTGTGCGGTCCCCTGGGACGTGTGGGCACGAGGTCTGGCTGCGGTCGTGTAATGGAACCGCTTTGTGGTTCACATCACGTAGTCATTGTGTGACGTCAGTTTTTTGTCTATAACACAGGAGGACAGTAATAACTTGTGTACTGTGCGTTCCCGTTTCCAAGTCATTTTCACATACATTAATTCTTTTAACTAAGAAAATAAATTGATAAGAAAACGGAGGCCCATCATAGAAGGTACAAGACTTACCCAGGATCACCCAACTAACAAAGGGCAGAGCAAGGAAACAAACCTAGTGTGCTCTATTTCACAATAGCTGAATCAATGAGGAAGGCAGAGATCATTAACCAGAATGTTTCATTTTGGCAAATGTCAAGTTCCTGGAATGGATTACTAATAGTCCAGGAATATGAAAAGTGCCATCCAACTGAAAATATCCAGTCCTCTGAATCTTGGTGAGCACTGGGAATAAACGATAGGTTTCCCACATCTTTGGCTCTGTCGTGCTTTTTCTTTTACATTTTACTCTGTGGGCATCGGTTGATTTGCAGACGAGTTATAAAGAAGGATGAAACTGACCCCCAAAATGGTTATGCCTTGCAAAGTTTTCATCAAGCTTTGTTCAGTACCTTGGTGATGATGTACTTAAATAAAAGATTTTTGGCGATGTAGAACAAGTGTCCAAAATGTTTTCAATAATTGCAAACTGTGTACTTCTTTGGGCCTGATTCCTGTAGGTGGTAAGTCTATAAATCTCCATTATTCTGTAGAGTTGTTCTAGCCTGCAACATAGCCAGTACAGCCAGTAGAACTGGCAACTGCTATATTGCCAGTTCAACGCAAATTTCAATTAGCAGCAAGGCACAAGGTACTCAGGGCCTTAGAACTCCTTGCTTGTTTTGGAGAGAGACTGTATACTGACATAGAAAGCAGTTCCATTTCTCTGTTTGCTAACATTGAGCCCTCAGCTATGCAGTCAAGGGATCTCTAAGGTCAGTGTCTTGTAGGAACATCCCTTCACCCTCCTTGAGCAGTCAGCTGTTCACAAGTGGCCACTGTTTTAATGTGAGAACATCTATCTCCAAGCCAAAATAATCCCAGTCTGCAAGTATAACCATGTTTTCCTATTTCCTTTGCAATCTCAAAAGGAGTCCTGAAGCCACGTACACAAAATTCACTTTCTGATTAATGGCCTGAGCCAATGCACCCACCCAGCCTGTCTCACTTGTTCTTTATGTTAGCCCCATATTGCTAAGTATGACCGTGGACACTCTGTTTGGCAAGTGGAAATAATGAGCTCTATGTTGATTTTCAGGACTTGAGAAGAGAAAGACCAAAAGACATTCTACATTCTAAGACAATTTGGTTGCTCTTTCTTTCTGTTTCTCTTTCTTTTCTTCCATATTTTTCTCCAAGCTCCAAGATTTACATCCTTGGGCATTGGCAATATAAAATGGATTTTCCAAGCCAAAGGAAGCTAGTCTTCCTTTA
Organism: Lepilemur ruficaudatus; assembly: GCA_963574885.1. Taxonomy (NCBI): domain Eukaryota; kingdom Metazoa; phylum Chordata; class Mammalia; order Primates; family Lepilemuridae; genus Lepilemur; species Lepilemur ruficaudatus. The sequence continues at coordinate 86,019 of CAUYRT010053198.1, forward strand.
AAGAGTCTTAAAAAGCCCAGGAGAAGAAAGTAGTCCAGGTGGTGTGTTAACTCTGTGATGTCAAATGTGCCATGCAAGCTAATAGCAGACCTAGACCGTAGATAAACAGCACCCCAGAAGAAGGTGGGTTGTCATGCTGTGATGTTCTGTGTCTGAGAAAAGGTTGGCCTTCAGTTCCTGGTTCTGACCACTTCTGAGAACCCCAGTGGAATATAAAGGAATATAAAGCCATTGGTACTTTAAGAGAGAAGGTGCCTGGAGGGATGGTGTTTGAAAGGAGAACATACTTAGAGAAAGTTCTGGAACCCAAGTTATCAAAGTAGTGAGTGTTAAAACTCCAAAGAAATTCCATGTAAAATTACCATAATTTCCCACTTTTCTGGAAGAAGGATCTTAAAATATGGATACTTTTCTAGGACCAACCATATTCTACATTTTGACAAAGTGCTCCCTCTTTTTTTTTCTCTTCATCTTGCAAATAGTCCTTTTTGATTCTTAACATGGGTGTGTATATGTACATTAAAAACTTTAATCTCAACAATCCTTTTGGAAGCAAGGAAAATATATAAGTTTGAGGTTTGTACTAGTGCAGGATATTGACAACACAGCCTAGCTTATCTCATGGGCTAATAGAAAGCCTTAGACAAGACCATCTAATTTATCATCCACACGAGGACACTTTTGAGGGCAAAAAGGGACACGAACCAAATGGGTCACCAGGACACCTGCTGTAAGCTGGAAAGGTCTTGACAAATCAGGATGTGTGGTCACCTTAATGATGCACAGTGAGATTAACCAGATGGACAGAAAGAGCTAAGACAGTAATAACGACTTGAAACTATCTTTTAGGATTTTGTTTTGCCATTGTTTAAATGTTTTCATCTCTTTTACACAGAATCATCAAAACTTAGATTTTATAAAATACCACTTACTTTTTATTTTTTTAATTCTAATACCAGATACAGGACAAGAGGCTACACATACATGGAGTCTAGTGGGGGAAAATACACTGAATCTAAATAAAATTGGGTGTTAGGCAAGTAAGAATTTTAAGCAAACTGAAAAGATGGTTGGCAATACCAGTGCTATTTGCCTGTAAATTTCACATAAGTCATGCAATACATTTTTTATACACTGTAAAGGTTTATATGTAGATTTTGTTTCTAGTTAGCATACCAAACCATATTTTGTTTTGGATAGTTTTCTCTATAACTTCTATAAATGCACCAAATATTATTGAAAATGTTAACAATTCCAGAAAAATAACCCTTTAGAATTTTATGTAACATTTCAAGGAAACACTCTGAACCACAAATGACCCATAAAGGGATATTTTGATACAATAGAACAAACATGAAAAATTAAAATTTGAGTGGTTAAGTTACAGTGTATCTCATTTGGGTGAACTAGTCTGTACTTCAGGGTCCTGTTGCCATCAGGTGCAACATTGTTAAGATGCAAATAATTTAAAATTATTCTTTCCTAATGAGGTTCCTTTTGCTTTTATCATTTGCCCATCCCTGCTCTTTCTCCTTCCTCTGAACAAACTCATGATATAGCCTCTGAAATGGGGAGAGCCAATCAATCCCAGATGCATAGTTTAACCTGTTTATCAGCCATAAGGTCAGATCTTGCCTTCTTATTTTTCCCCCGTGTTTCTTGTAGACGCAGAATCTGCACCCTCCTTTCAGTGTATTTGCTCTAATCCTTTTCTACAGGAAGTTCCTAGAGACCAGTCATAGCCAAGCAGTTAATACAGCTTTCCTTTTAACCACTTAGTCACTGGTCTTGAGAACTCCTATCCTAGCATAACAAACTTAAGTTTTTGTTCATTCATGCAGAGCAGTTCAAGTATGTCTGGTTTTGCTTTCTATAAGACCTACGTTTGTTCATTATTTTTCCCTTTTTCTGTGATCATGAGAGTCATGTATGCTTTTAAATATGAATCCATTTAGAAAAGAAAAGATGATACGGATGCACAATGCAAGAAGCAGTGGGATTTAATAGTGTTTAAATATGTGTGTCAGGAAGAACATTACCAGAAAAGGAGAGCAGTAGGGCCAAAGAGATTGCTGAGCAGGGAGGGAAAGCGGGAAACAGAAAGACATAAGGACTCATCCTACCAGATTGAGACTAGGGACATTTTTCAATTCAGCTAATTTTCTCAGTTGTTTATAATCTAAACGACAAATGATACATTTGGTGTCAAAGAATACATTTGGTGTAATTTCATGGCATAAAGCATGTCCCTTTTCTGATCACTACATTCTCTGTATTGAATTTCCTCTAAAAATTAACTTGCCTTTTCTCTAGTCTTAGAGGAAAAATAGAACTTACTTCCCACCTATTTCATAGCTAAAACTTAGACAAAACTGTCCTCTTCTTTTGTGTTTATTTACATAAATGTATATTTCTCAAATAAGAATTTTTTAATTGGTCAACATTTTATTATGACGTTCTTATCTTGCTTAGCTTGGGGTTTTTTAGGTGAACTTTTGTCTAATTACAGAAATAATTTATGTATATTGTAGACAATATTTTTTAATACAAGCAAAAATGAGAAAATGAAAATCACAATGCTCAAAAATAACCGGTATCAGAATTGCTGGTATGTTCAGTGGTTTTTTTTCCCTCCAATCATTAAAGGACTATTTTTGAAGGATTCTGCCCATTCCAACATTGTTGTATTTGTAGATGCATATATCTCATGCATTAATGGTGCTGGATCTATATGATAGAATAATTTTTTTAATGACTGGAATATTTAACCAGAAAATATCTGACATATGCAGCTTCTGCCTCAGCTTTAACGGTGCCCTGGTGAGAAGCACCCGTCGATGCTGTCATTTCTGTGCGCACACACACACAGACATCCATCCATCATGAATATTTAAAATTCAATCATTAGGTGCAGCAGCAGCAGTGGCAGCATATTTGTTGCAACTGATCAGCCACTAATGGTTTAAAAACTTAGAAATTGGGGGCTGCTTTTGTCAATTGAAGAGGATTATTCCAAGCCACTGAAGCTCCTTGTCAGAATGGAAAAAGTGTATTAAAAGAGATGGGATTGTGCACCCTAGGGCCGCTTACAATATATAATTTACTAAGCACACATGCTTAGAGAAAAATAGATCTAACAGATGAGCTTGCAGTTCCCTAAAATAGTCTCCTGCCCAGATCAAACATACTACCAAATGAACAAATAAACAAACAAAACATTCCAAATCCTGTATCTTCCCGAGTCCCATGCAGACAGATTTCCAGTTAAGTGGGCTCCGTGCTTTGTGAGCTCGGTTTGCCAGGCTCACTCCTCCAGATTAACTTTCCTTTTCAGGCAAGCCTTGCGTAACAATAGAAGCAGCCCTGTATTTTATTGTCGCAATAATCAGGTGAAGTATGTTTTTCTTTCATTACCTTGAGTTTGGTGATCAGGAACAGGGCATGGCTAGACAGTGTTTCTGAAGATTCTATCTCCTGTGCTTAATTGTTCCTGTTCACCAGTGCAATCAGCTTCCTAGCGCTCTCGCCACCACACTTGGTTTCATAATCAGTTCCCAGCTCTCTAAATCATATTTAAAAGGCTTTGTACAGAGGCCTAGAAATAGTGTTCCAGTTTACCAGCTACCTCCCCGTGATCTGAGCTGTCAAAAAGTGTTTGAGAGAGAGATACAGTATCGGGTATGCATGGAAACGGTGCAAAACGAGCACTGTGTAATTCCTTATGACTCTTGCAGGACCCTTTAAAAAATATGTTTATGATTGGCTCAATAGGTTGAATAAGTGAGTGATCTTGTTCTCTTCACACTCCCCTCTGCACCCAGCTTCTCACACTTGCTTGGACTAACAGTGATCTGTACTGACCCAGAAGAAAAGAAATATGTATGTGTGTGTGTTATAAATTTACAAAATCTGAATAACAGAGGAAAGAGGGAGGGAAGAGGGCTGAAAAAGGAAAAAGAGAAGAAGGAAGGAGAAAAAGAGGGAGGGAGATTTGTCAAGTAGAGAAATTTGTGCCATTTGCAAGTCAGCCAAAGCTCAGTCCCATTACCCTGTCTCTGGCCTGCCTTTTCATAGATTCAGAAAATCCTCAGTGTGAACTGTGACAATCTTATTGAATGATGTGAGAAAAAGCAGATCCATCCAGTCTCATTATACTGTTTTGGGTTTCCCCTGCCTTTGTGCGATCAAAGAGCTGTGACATGGATCGGTGGCCTCACAGTGGAAAACCACGCAGTTTTCCTCCAAATTATCAAAATGAATCACCTTGATTTTCTAAATCACAGTATCCCCTGATAAAGCCATGCAAGAGGTATTTCTAAGTATAGAGCAGAAGATTGGAAGCAAAAATGTTTCAATGGAGCTATGTTTCAAAGACTATAACTATACAGAAGTCATATAAACTAATAGCTTTTTAAAATACATCTTTAAATACAAAAATAATACTTAAACTATGATTGGAAGATCATTTCTTTCTTAAATTCTCTCCCTTACAGACAAAAATGCTTAGTTTAGTGCAAGAGTCTGGCTAGTGAAATAAAAATAAGGTGTAATGTTAGCTTATTATAATCCATAGTTTAGTCAACAAGGCTTCCAGCAATCTGCAGGAAGGCAAATTAAGGCACAAAATGATCTATCAAGGCTTGCATAAAAAGTCATCCGCAAAGCTGAAGAGAAAGCATTCCAGCTCCTGATTTTTTTTGTCACTGTCAAGCTGTCACAAACAACTATGAGAAAGTCTGCTTGGAAAATTTCAAACTCTGTGAATTCTGTGTTTATATAGATGTTGGGATTTCCTCCCACTCCTGAAAATATATTCTAGACTAAGGGGTTAAAGATCAACATTAACCCTGATAAACCTTCCTCTGACTCAAGATTTACTTAACCCACTGTGATTTTACTACTGCACAGATTCGATCTGTTGAGCAAATAAAAATCATTTTGAAAATGACCTACCTATGTATTTACTGAGTTTGTATTTCAGAATTATCATAATATCAGACATAAGGAGATGGTGGTACCAATGAAACTATTATGTACCACCTCTATAGATTTATAAATGGAACTACAGAAGAGAGAATAAGGAATATCACATCACATGAAATGCTTTAGTTCAGATTAGGAGGTAAGCATCTGTCTCAAATCCAAAAACATTGAGATGAGTAAAATTTTATTCAAAGTAGGTTCCTGCTTTGCCTTGGACTCAAGCCAGTCTAACTCCTGGTATAACTTACTGTGTGAGATCTTAGTACAGTCATGAAAAGAATAACAGGCATTCATTGAAATTTTCTGACATCTATATGTTCAGAAATGAACCTACATAGCAAAATACGATTCCCTTGCATGGATGTGATTTTTCTAACCCCAGTGTCTACCTGGGTGTCTCTGCTAATTTGACCTACTTCAGACATCCTAAACCTAGATAAAAGTGCCCTCTTTCATTTTCATTCTTAATTGATCCGCCTCCTCCCATTTCTGTGTTGGTGCATTCCTGCATGTACTCCCTCTATGCAACCACGTGTCCCCATCCTTCTTCCTCTCTGTCACCATTCTCAGCTCTCGCCTTCCATCTGCTTACTTCTTTCCTGTGCCCTCTCTGTAGGACAGTGCACTATTTCAGACTCCCCACACATATACCCTATCATTGATATCTACCCTCAGGATGAGATTTTAAGTAATTCGTGGAACCATCAGACTTGGGTAACTATCTGAGTGCAAAGTCAGTTTCCCTTATCTCATCCAAAAAAAGACAGAAAGGATTCCACTCCAGGAGAAAAACCATATTGATGATATAAAGGAAAGAAGGGTGACTAAAGTGAGCTAAACCGATGGCAGGCTTTTGCTCAATCCTCTGGCCTCTGAATAGCTGCTCTCTGCCTCTCTGCTCACCAGGTCCCCAGGCTCTCTGCTGTCTCATCTTCTGGTCCAACTCTGTGTCATGCCACTATTGATGGATGGCACATTTGGGCTGTTTTCCCACTGTTGCTCTATCCCACCCCCATTGTCAACACCAGCCCCTCAACAGCAGGTGAAAAAGAGCAGTGTGGCTACAGTGGTAAGGGGGGACAGTCTGTGATCGAGAAGAGATAGACACCACGTAGACGATTAAAAGCAGTATACGCTCCTCTGGCAGCCTAAGTGTTACAGCTAATTTCAGGATGTGTTGGTGGTGATTCTGAAGCCTGTAGAAAAAGTAGCAGGTCTTAAGGGATTGGAGAGTCTACAAATGGTCTCCTCTTGGTGAAGGAGGATGCCCAGCTTGATATTGTCAATCCCCAGATCATCTCTGTGCCTAATGAACAGGATAAAGACACCAGAATGCCACCAACATCTAAACAGTGGCATCTAATTGATTTTAATCTTAGTTCAACAGTGTGACCAGAAGGATGTTTCAATTACCATCACCATATGGGACATTGGGTGTCTGATTAGTAGGGATGCTCCTGTTCTTCATTCTTTAAGCAACTACTCATTATTCTGTAAGATGCTGTCTCTGACGATGAAATTGTATCCCAATGGACTCAGACAGTATGCACAGATACTTGAAGGTGCTTAGCTTGCAGCCAGAGTGTGGCTGAGGCTTTGGAACAAGCTGGATCCTACATAAACGAGGCTCCTTAAGCCTCAGTTTCCTCAGCCCGAGTGGTGTAGCAGCTGCAGACTCCCACTCTAACCTCACCTCACATATTAGTTGTGAATTTGATAAATGCCATCCTGAAGAGCAATTGATTTATTAATTAGCTGATTCAGAATGTTCTTAGGACTCATTTGGGATATGGAGTCATTATAATTTAAAAATGTCAGCGCAGTGCAATAGAAGACGAAAATTGCACCTCCCAGGGGCCCTGTGGGCAAAACCTTTTCCTTTGGTGGGTGGGGTTCCTCTCCATGGTCACGATGCCACCTACAGGAGGTCGCTTCAGCAGGACCTAAGAATGAGGCCTCAGGAAATGAGGGGATGCTCATTGTTTGAAACAGAAGCTAGGGTCCAGACTAGGACAGAACCAGACCAAGGAGAACAGTACTAATCTGGCTATTAAACTGGGGATAGTAGCAGTTTTATTAGAAGACTCAAAAGAATTGAGGAACTTTAGGAGTGATTTCTGTCCGTAATCACCTACATCTATGAGTAGGTAGTCTGTGCCTTTTCTGACAAAAGATTTGGTGAGCTGAGATGGTACAAATATGGGCTAGATAACTTATCTTAAGTGTTAACCAATCAAGTTTTTGGTTTTACTTTTGCATTGTCCTTAAACATGAGTAATTAATTCAGGACAGTACTGTAAGTTGGCATTTTAGTTCATAATTTTTGAAACACTCTACTTCCCTGTGCTGGGACTACCTAGTAAATCTAAAATTATGATCTGTCAAGTTATTGTCTGATGTGTTTTTAGATGTGACCACATGCACCCAAGAGGAGACACCTCTTCATAATGTACTCACATTTGAGCAAAAGGTGGATGGTGTGTTCTTCATGTTACATGCTGAGCTCTACGGTAGACCGGGGAGTTGGGTTGGGGGAAATAAGGTAATTGCCGAAGCCCAATTATCAAGTGGGTACAAGTAGCACTTTTGGGAGGAACAGATATCATAAGTCATTGGTTTAGGCCTCACCTTTAGATGGAAAAGAAGTTGAAGAAAGCATGTGCAACTAACAAAAGGAGCCACACCTGTTGACCATATTAAAGCCTCAGTGATGGAACAGAAACTCAGATGAGTGAAAGCTTCCTAGAGACCCCAGCAACCTGGGAAAATTACTGTAGTAACTCCAAAGATCCTATCAGCTGGCTTCTTGCACGGACTCAATGCTCAACGTGGCATTGAAGTAGCTTAGAATGGGATAAGAGTACAGGGGCAGGAGTCAGGTTGGTGATAGGAAGTACCCTCAGAGGGCACTTGTTATGAGAACTATTTCCAACTCAAAACAACAGCGATGTTCAACTTATTCAGTTAGCAACTTCTGCACTTGTCTTAATACCAAGTTTAGTGATGGTCAAATTACCACTTAAAAATGGAATATCATAGTTCTGGCGAGCAAGCCCTAACAGTTTTGAAAAGTGCTGGAGCTCTTCTTTGATAAAAGGCCAAGGGGGCCTTCCTAGATGACTTTAAAGCCGGGTAGGGCACAGTGTAAATCCAGCCTTAATGGAGTAACTTTGAGCAAGTTCATTAACCTCTTTACGCCTCAACCTGAGTGTATGTGTCTAAAAATGTCCTCCTTGGATTGTGGAAATAATTAGATAATGAGTAGGTGCTCATTAAATGCAATAATTGCATTTTTAGATATGTGAGGCAGTCACTCAACTATTCTGCAGTTTCCTTGTGTATAAAATGAAGGGACAATAATGCCACCAAATATTTATCTGCTTAAAATTCTTCTATTAAAAAGTAGGTACTTTAGCATCAGTAAAACAACCTTCCCTTCTCTTGAACTCCCCTTCCTTGTTTGACATCCTTTAAACCTCTCAGCTTTCTTCAAACAAGAACTTCGACTCCGTGTCAAACATGGTGCCTGGGCAACCTGTACTTCATGCGGGCTCTGAGTGCCTCACTGCGGCTGGGGCTGGAAGCCCTGGTCCTCCCCAGGGACGCCTTGTCTGCAGGTACTGCCTCCAGCCTGCAGCGAACTCTGGACCTTTTATTGATCCTGTGTGCATCTGGCTCCACTCTGATACCGGGAAGAATGGAGGTTGCTGGCCCTGGACTTGGTCCTGGACAAATAAATGTGTTTGTCAAAGCCTTTTCCTGACACTGGTTGTCTCTAGCCCAGGTGGCACTGTGGAGGGTAATTAGTTCTCTTTATTAGAGGCCACATCAGGAAGCTCTGCGCCGCTTACCTGTGGACACATGCAAAAAGATCGTGTTAATGCAGCTGTTACTTGCCTTTTCATCATGCTAATGGGCAGCCTGTAAGAAATTTAACTTCCTAGCGCTGGCACCAGGCAACACCTATCAAAAAAAGCATTGTTTCTTCTCACTGTTGATAAGTGTGACTTGTGGGGGTCAGCGATAGGATGCTCATTTTTATCTGCTAAGTGCACAGCGCTTGTAAAAAAAAAAAAAAAACAGCAGTGGCCTTGTTACCACTTGACATGACACTAGGTTTAGCTGTTTACATTGACACGCTGCTGCACCCTTTTAGAGCGCCAGCCAGGGGTCAGATTCATTAGAGAGCATCGTGCCGAGGTGAGGCAGCATCTGGTGGGATTCTCTCTGCTCCCCTCTTGGAAGCAGCAAGGCAAGGCGCTTGCATCTTGCAATGGGTGACTTTTAATTCTTTTTCTTTGTTATGACCCTTTGAGAACCGCTGTTTATGCTTTCACTCCATGTGAAGAAGATGAGAGAGAGAGAAAGATCTGGGCATAGCGTTCACCCCAGGGAGAAGAATGAGAGTGTTAAGGCCCGTTGTTTGTTTGTTGCGTTTCTCTTTGCTGACGTGTGGCTCTTTGTTGCCCAAAAGGGCTGCGGAGAGAGGGTTAAATGCACGTGTCTTTCTTGCTGCTGCAGCAGCAAGGCTGTAGAACAGAAGTCACCTGAGTGATGCTTTATAATTAGTCCTTTATGTCTTCCTTCTGCCGCCCTATTTTATGAGTATCGCCTTGACAGATTTGGTGACCAGGCTTTCCTTATAATGCTGGAAGCCGCATATCTTTTGGTTCTGGTGTTGTGATCTCTTTAGACCTTTAGGAAATGGAGGGTGTTAGTCCAGAATCCTCGATTCATTTTGCAGTCACTGTGACCAGAGCAGTTGCTGAGAACCTAGAGCAGCCAGAGTGCTCACTCGTTGCATCAAGAGACAGAGCTCGGGTCTTCGCTCTTGCCACATGTGACTCTATGTCCATGAAGCATGTACAGAAGACTGTGCGTGACAGAAGCTTCTGGAGCCTTATCAGAATGTTGCGTGAGGGCTCACTGGCTGCAGCAGGCAGACAGATCAACCATCTTCCTTATGTCCAGGAACCTCCAGCACCACCAGTATCGCTCACAGCTTCTTAGTTCCCACCTCCACCTTTTCGGAAGGATGTGAGGATAGTTAGCGCATCTCCTTGGGTTTAAATGATACACCATTTCAAACAGCAACTACCGCAGCATTCTGGCCTTGTCCTTGGGAACTGGATCACTTCATTTGTCATGAACATCCCTTGCCAGGCCTTTTCTTCCAGCTGCTGCTCACATTGCACAGCAAGTTCTTTGTGCTAGGTCATGCCAGGAGGTATGTGGGCATTTTCCTAAAGCACATCGTATGAAATAAGAGTGACACTGCATCACGAAGCTTGGAGAAGTTTTGCCGAGATCAATCTTGGCTATCAGTCCAAGCAGTGTGATGCCTGTTTGCAAGTCCAGTGTTGTCAACCTGGCCTGGACTTCACCAGCTGCTCTGTCGAGGGCTCTCATCCCACATGTGAACGGTGCTTCTGTCTACACCTTTTTTCCTGTATATGTAGCGGTCAAGGGAGGATCCCATGGGCCGGGGTACCACTTATTAATCGTTCTTGGTGTGGTTTGCGTGTCATTGCAGTCTCCATCCAGGTCTTTTCCAGATCCTAGGATGCTGCCAAGATTTTCCGTGCACAGGAAGAGGCAGATGTTCATGGTGGTCTAAGGACAAGATGCTTTTCTATCTTTGGAGGACTTTTGACACCTTTCCATTCACTTGAATTCACGAAGAATAAGTCACATGCTCTTCCAGGGGCTTACTGCTGGGTCGGGAGAGCAGGGAGAGTTGATTTTGGGTACTTATCCCCTCTGCTTGCCACCAGCGGGTGCAGCCTCCCCTCGGCCCCGCCCCACCATCTCCCCTTCCTATCCACCATCTCCTCGTCGCTCTGCGGGTCGTTTATAATCAGCAGTCATGGCGTACAGGCCTCATTAGTGATATAGCCATTCCTTCAGTGCTTCAGAAATAATCATTTAGAAAAAAATGCACGGTTTCCATCCCTTGAGAACCCATGAGTGATGAATTTATTTCAGTTTGGCTGGCTTGGCTGTCTTGCTCAGCCTTATTTCCATATTTATTTCAACAAACAATGTAGGGTGGGAACAAGAAAACACATGCTGGGTGTACACGCACACTGCATATCTGCTCCCAAACTCCATTCCTCTTGGGGGAGGAGTGAAAGGAATGCCAACCAAAGAACCCTCCATTTAAAAAATAAATAGATCTGTCGGACTAGGATGGGGTACTGTGTAGCAGAAGATGAGCTAGTTCATGATGATTTGTCTTTGAAAAAGTATGAGTAACATGCCAAAAGCAACTGATTCTTAGCCACACATTTTGGTAAAGCTGTCTCAAGAGTACAGCCCCTTGACACTCTTGTTCCTGTAGGTTCTGACTTATATCACGGTGGACAGTGATGGACTTTCTGTGCAACAGAGGACCAGGTGCCACTGTCTGATTCTTTCACCTGGACATCGTCCCTGTGATGAGTGGGGAGGGGCACCTGTGGGGATCGCAGGCTGCTCTGATGAGGAATGATGCCAGTAGGTTCTTAATAGCAAGTGGTGCCCACAAGTCAGACTTGCAGATGTGCAAGCCAGGTGGCTTCCAGAAATCAGCTCCCTTCAGACTTTTCATCTTGATTGAGGATTTGGCTATGGCTCATCGCTCAGCCCACCTGAATTTTTTAAGGTGAATGTTTTCAAGTGACTTCAGCCAAGGCTCAGAAGACCTCAGAAATCTGTTTAGAACTGTGGACTCTGATGCTGAGTCCAGGGACCAAGCAGGCCACCTCCCCATTGTGAACCCACCATTACAAACCAAGGAAGACAGGAGCACACCACATCTGGAGTCTGTGGGAATGCTTTGAGAGTGGCAATTAGTGTTGAATAGTAATAGTAGTAATAACAATAATAATAATAATAATAAGGGTTTTTCTGTTCTAGGATGAAAGGAATTAGAATGTGCAGAACAGTGTCTAGTCCTGAACATAACAGAACAAGACTTTTCCTATGAAAAACTTAGATAATGCATCCAATTTACAAGAGAAAAAAAATGGAAGAAGCAAATGAGAAAAATCAAAGATAAAAATTTTTGATTCAGGGACCTGAAAGACAATACTTTGAGAATCTCATGTTCTCAGAAATGCATTTTACTAAGCTTAGGATTCCTTTTTCTAAGAAAAATGTCTTGTCTTGCTTTCCCCAAATTGGGTCCATGGACAAAGCAGAAGTGCCCAGGGGTAGAGAAAAAGATGAATTGAGCAATATCTAATGGATACTATCCTCCCCCAAATTGGACTGAAAATGATACGAGACAGGAGGGACTATCTCAAGGGTAGGGAAATATGTGTAAGGTAGAGAAATACTGCTGACATGCATGATTTTCAGAAATAACCCAAAAAAGACAGTTAAAAATCTAGTGCCTGGTTGAAAATTAATAGTAGATTCACATACATGCTAATGTCACAATTAAGAGTAGCTTTGGGACCAAACAAAGAGGTCCTTTACTAACAGAGGCAGCACATGTAAGGTGGCCGCCAGCTACCTTGTATCCTCCTATAATGGTGATCTAGGAAAACGCATCTCAACCCAGGCTTTGCTGGTATAGACCATGTTCTTACTGGGAGCATAACCTAACACAGACAGATCTCTCAGCCAGCTTGTCCTCCATCCTTTCCATCTAATGCAGATAGTACAGAATGGCTCTTATTTATTCCACCAAAAGGGTTTTTATTATCCTTATAATTAATAGTATTATAAAATAATTGTATGATGTAGGAGAAAGCACCTTCTTTTGCCCTGAGAGCTGAGCTATGCTTTCATGAGAAAAAAGATTTTGATAGGAATGATGTTGGGCTTAGTATTGGAGTTAGTAACTCTTGAGCAAATTAGAGGTCTGAAAGCACCTCACACCTTCCTAGAAAGATAGCTGAATAGTAGTAGCAACAGCATTGTTTTGGAGTGAGAGTAATGATGTATTTCACCCAGAATAATGTTGGCCATGCTCTCCAGCGTTTCTTGGCCTTTACGGGCACAGGAACGAGGAAGCTGGGAAGGGCCCTGTGGCTGTGTATCAAAGAAAGGCTCCAGCATTTTGCTAAACTCTTGGGGCTTGCTCGCTGGAACTGTGATATTTCCATTTTTAATTGGTAATTTGACCACCCCTCAACATGGCATGAAGACAACAGCAGAAGTTACTAATTGAATATAGTTGATCATCATTGTTGTTTTGAATTGGAAATAGTTCTCTTAACAACCCTCTGAGGGTATTTTCAATCACCAACCTAACTCCTGCCCCTGTAATCTAACACCCTGTGGGTCTGTGACTTTTTTTTTTTTTTTTTTTTTTTGAGACAGAGTGTCTTTCTGTTGCCTGGGCTAGAGTGCCGTGGCATCAGCCTAGCTCACAGCAACCTCAAATTCCTGGGCTCAAACGATCCTTCTGCCTCAGCCTCCCAAGTAGCTGGGACTACAGGCATGTGCCACCATGCCCAGCTAATTTTTTTCTATATATATTTTTAGTTGTCCAATTAATTTCTTTCTATTTTTGGTAGAGACAGGGTCTTGCTCTTGCTCAGGCTGGTTTCGAACTCCTGAGCTTGAGCGATCCACCCGCCTCAGCCTCCCAAAGTGCTAGGGTTACAGGCGTGAACCACCATACCCAGCTGTTCTGTGACTTTTATTGTACTGATGCATTTCTCCCAACTGCCCTTTCTAGCTTTTTTCATTTACTGACCAGTTGGCAGACGAGAGGAGGGCGGAGCAGACAAATTGATTTGAGTGGCTGAAATGTAGACGTTTGTCTGGTCACTGTAACACCTTTCAGCGCCTGTGTTTCCTTACTTATGTATCTGTTACTTTGGTACATTTTATAATGTGATTTATCTATAGAAACTCCATGGAAGTGAAGAGACAGAATGATGAGAGCTGATGTCCCTCTTACTGGCATTTCAGCCCTGGCGGGCCGAGGGCCGCAACGACCCACCACCTTTGATGGCTTCGATCAAGGTTCAGAGAAGTTTCTGTGTCATCTGCTCTCTCCTGCAGGGCCCCTTAGCACCCTCTGCAGCAGCCCCCCGGCCCCTCACCCAAGGCCCCTTCCCCTCCGTGAGCAAGCATCAAAAATGGATTTCTGAATATCAGCTCCCTGAATTATAAGGTTATTTTCTTTTCCATTATATAGGTGGAACTTTTCTTATAAAATCTTTGCATTTAGATTTGCTTCTTTTGAGCCACAATCAATTCATTCATGGAAATAGTATTTGGCTCTTCTGTCACTGCATGAAGGAAATTAAGGGCCTCTTTGGAAAAGTTATATTAAACTTTGGGCGAGAGGCAGGAGGATGTAATAGAAAAATCTCTCAAATAAGAGCTAGGAAGGTTGGGTTCAAGGCAGGGAGCCGACACCACCCAGTGACTCATTTCGCCTCAGTGACCACAGGCCGTTGAGTAAAACCGGGGAAGGTCCCTACTGGTAAAATGAAGAAGTTGGACTAGACCATTTCTGGGCTCCTTTCAGCCTTTTCCCATGTCTGTATAATATTATTAATATCACAAATGTCTGTATGTTACCACCCACTGCTGAGTGGACTTTGAAATTCGGTCACGGACTAGTCACAGTTTTCTGGTTCACGGAAAGCCATAGGTCTAGAGTCTGGAAGGAATAAGACAAGGACCAAAATAAAATCAGTCTCAGGACACCTCAAATATGAAATGAAAGCTGAACCTGGCGTGTCTATAGTCAGCAGCGTTCATGGAACGCTGTAGCGTAATATCAGGTGCCCTGAGGCATAAGCTAAAACCCGTTCATGACCAACACAGGACGGAGAGACAAACACACCTGCTGCCAAGGGTACCCGTGCGTACTGCTGACACTGGGGGCCATCGCCACGCCGGATGAAGGGGCCACCTCCCTTCAGCCTCTGCTCTTAGTGAAAATGTTTACTTCAGTTAAACTTCAGTTAACTTTAGTTAAATCCAAAATACCACCCAAGAGCACACATCAGGAGAGGGCAGATTCCCTTGTCTTACTCCTTTCACCCTACAGCTGGGATCTTTGCCAGGGCTGTTTGCTTCCTCTGCCAATAGGAATGGTATTGGTAGAACGTGAGTCTAAGTCCAAGACTCCTTTAAGGTTACTTTTCCATTTGAACTGAACAAATTAACTTCTTGGGGCAAACATAAAGTCAGGACCTATTTCACATTTCACACCCTCTCTCTTATATACTATACCTATCCCCTCCCCACCCCACCCCCAAGAAGGGGTAGTCAACCTTTGATCCATTTTATGACATCTCCGTAGTGAATACAGAGTTGTTAAAATTACTTTGACTCAAAATTAGTAAAATTCCTAGAGCGATTAAATGCAGTGCTTCATGTTCCAGGAACTCTGCTTTATTCCAGCTTCCCCCACGTCAGCCCAGCCTCAAAAGCATCAGACAGGTGGGGTGGGGGATGGGGGTGTCTTGGAGCCTTGCTGCTCTCTTGGGAGCCAGCAGCATCACTCTGGAACTTGATGGAAATGCGAAGCTCACACCCCACCCCAGACCTACTGAATCAGAACCTGCACTTTATCAGGTCGGGGTGATTGCTATGCACCTTCAGGTTGGAAAAGCACCATTTTACAGACCGCGGCTCATGGGGACCCCCCCAGGCCACAGAAAGAAGTGGCAACCTGGTTCCCATGAGTAGGAGCAGGCTCTCTAGTGGTGGTAGCAAGTTGAAGCTACAGGGTAATACTCCTCTCCAGAGAGCTGCCAGATCTTTCAAGCCCACAATTGTGATCCACAGAACATGATATTGTTCCAAGAGGAAGAAAGATCAGTGTTTAACCACAGTTGTACTCCAGAACATCAGCAGTTGTATTTATTACAGATGCCAACAGAAGTGTGTGAATGAAGTAGCAGAAAGCTTTTGTGTAAGAATAAAGATAAGTTTCCTATCAAACCCCACCATGGCTTGAAGTCTCATTTCAAAATGGCAGTGTTCTGTGTTTTCCATTTCTGTTTGCCTCGTACCTGTCACCAAGTTACAGAAGTGATTTTGGATTTTTGTTAGGATAAAGTATTAATGTCAACCAAAAGCAAGGGGAGCATCCTCCCCACTCCCCAGCTTCTTTCACTGATTTTTCCTCTTAAAAACCCTTGGTGTAGATTTCTTCCCACTCTTTAGGAAGCCCACCCCTCAGCCACAGAGGCTTCCTGCTAACACAGCGATCTACTCTCCTACAGACCTGATGGGGACCCCCACCCCCGCCCCATCTGCAGCCACACCCTGGCTCCGACCAGCTGCCTCTTTTCACAAGCCCCTGGAGACTGACACAAATGGGCAAGTCAGCTTGTCCCCAAGCCACAGCCCCGGGGTAATGATGATAGAGAACTTCAAGTGGCCACCCCTTGCCACTGCAGCCTTTGAAAAGGAAGGAAAAGCAACAGCTGGGAGAACAAGTTCTTTCATCACAAACTTAGGGCCCCTGAACCCAGCGGAAGCGCTTTCTTCCTCATCCCCGTCCTTCCACGAGGGCCGGCCACGAGTGTCTCACCAGGAAGTATAGCTCGGTCTGTGTCTCCGGTGTCCCCTGCCATTTCTCTTTCCTCTTGCTGCCTGCCCCCCACTCCAGCCTCCACGCCTCTGCTCTCCCACTCCCCACATCGAACATGTACAGATTTTACGGTTCACTGGAGAATAAGTGGCTGTCATTTCACAGACGGGCCAGGATGTAATTAGCCACAATGCATTGGAGTAATGGAACAGATGTCTCTTTGTAAACTGAGTTTGCTGCCGAGCTCCGTGTGTGTGTGACCTACCGACTGCCCCGGGCGATTCCACGCCACCCCCTCCCCCTTTCTTTCTCCAGGTTCCTGGGCCAGAGGCCGGCCTGACTTGAGTGTGTGTGTGTGTGTGTTGACCATTTTTGTTTTTCCTCTGTGCTTCTCTGCCTCGCTGCTGCTGCTGCTGGAGAGTGGGGAAGAGTGAGGGAGCCGAACCTACATGTATTGATGTAGTCGTTCACAACAGAAAAGGTGATACCCCTCTTATGAGATAATTGGCAGTTTCAAGTTGCACTTATTACTGGATGATGATACACCAGCAAAATCATAAATTACCGTTATGCTCTCTGGCCTGTTGTTTCTCTTAACTAGAAATAAAGGCGATGCGCCTTCCTTCTTCCAAGGTTACTATTTAAAATTTGAGGGGAAGAATCCATGCTGGTCACAGAAGGATGTTGCACACAAATATCAGATACTTAAACTGACTGCCAAGGAGCCGTTGAGACCATTTGTTTACACAGATGACATGGTCATGGGGACTCCCGCTTTTCTGTGCATTTCACTTTAATATGAATGAAGGTCATCCCCTAATTTTTTTTTTTTGATTTTTTTTTTTAGATAATGACTTTTGTGCATCCTTACTTTTGAGGGTGAGGGTTTAGTAAGAAGATACCAGGCAAAATTCCTGCAGTAGATCAATACCAGAGGAAAGGCGGGAAACACAAGTCCGTCTGCAGGGAAAGAATGACAGTCGGAAGAAACGGTGAATAAAAGTTGACTATGCTTCATTTTTTTTTAGCTTCTCTTCCCATTCCAGGGGAGTGAGAGGTACAGACAGTATATCCAATTCCTCCCTCAAGCCTCCCACACATTTTGAGGAAAACAATCCTTTTTAAAATATGGAGGGAATCACCTCCTGGAGTTGGTGCTGGCCTTTGTCCCCTGGATATCATGTTCAGTTTGATTGATTTTTTTTTTTTTTTTCCTCCTGGCCACATGCTCAGAATCTCAGCTTTGGTCACACATAGAAGGTGAGCCCATGCTCAGGTCTAAGGTTAAGCTCCACTGTGTGCATGTGTTTGGTTCCTTTGTCAGGTGAGAAATACTCTTCTGGTCCTCAGGTTGGTCACTGGAATCAGCAAGGCCACACCCTCTCGGTCAGCGATAGAAAATGTGTCGATAAACAGGGAGCAGGTGTTTATCGGGGTCCATGACTTAGGGAGAGCCACCCCACAGGATTTCCCCCCTCCTCGCCAGTTGACTGACTGCAATAAGACAGGAGTGTTTACTTTTAAAGCTTTTAATTGGGATCTTGGGTTTGAGTTTGGGACTTGGTGTCAGTGAATCTTAAAATGCTTGGTTAATTCAGATTTTTTTAATTTTAAGATTTTAGGTGTTGATTATTTTTCCCAAAATAAAAAAAAAATAGATCCAAGGACCTTCATTTGGGCTTTTAGAAATCATTAAAAATTTAAAAACAACAGTCTAATGTTAATTTTTACCCTGAGGATTTTATAATAAATAATAGGTGGAAATAGATCTCTGGTGTGTGAAATTGATACTGATACTGGTTTAGCAACAAGTAATTGGAAACCTCCTCACCATGACCTCATTGACTGTCCCTTGCTTATGAAAGTTGAAACCTCCCCTATTCTCTGAGGGGTTTTGGTGGCCATGATTGTGTCAGTGGTTCAGATTTGGAAGAGAAAGCTTCTTGGTTTTTTGCTGCTCTCCTTATAGCCTAGCAGCTGGAACATGGAGTACTAGACGTGCCCTCAGCACTCTATCAGTATTGCTTTTGTTGTTTTGGTTTTATAAATCAAAGGAACCCTTTGTATCCTCAAAGTATATTATAAACTCCATTGATAGCATCACTATTGCTGAATGATTTCTGCTTCCTGATTAATGCCAAACTGGAATCAATCCTAAGTTTCCTAAGAGGCCAATGATTGTCTTTGGGATCATGTTGCATGCCTCCTTAAGAAAAGGAGAGATTATAAGATCCTATCCTATTTTTTTAATCCAGCACAATGTGCAACTAGCACAATGTGCAAAAATATTTGTTGATTAATTTAACATGAACTAGATTTCCAGAGATGTAAATTATATGGGATCATTGGTTATGTTGAAATTACAGATATCTGATACAGCCAGGATGTACTGACATTTTAGAGAATCTTTGGGGAGAAAGGACTGTCAAGGTCGTCTAGCTCAACCTCTCGCCAAGAGCAAGAATCTCCTCCAAAACTCTTTGTCAGGATGGCTGTCGAGTCCTTGCCTGTCATCCATTTTCATTTTTTGGATATGGAGTGATTTGAAAGTCCTTCCTTGCTTTCAGCTGGAATCTATCTCTGTATAACCTCCACTTTGCTCCTATGTTGTGACACAGAGTAAATCTATGCCTTTTTCATACGCAACCTCTAGAGAGCTAACAAAAGCTTTCATACTTCTCCATCTTCCCTTTCCCCACTCAGACATTGCCAGTTCCTTCTACTAGTCCTTATAGTAACATGATTATCTGACCCACTGTCACAAAGGCTGTCCTCTTTCTGACATGCTCATCATAACTGTTATCTTTTTTAAAATGGTATTCCAAGATCTGTATATAAAATCCCAAATGTCATTTGACCAACGCAGAGTTCAGTAAAAAATTATCACAACTTGCTTGAAGCCTAAAGGTGCTTGACTCAGTTGTAAACCTCACATCTTTTAACATCAGCCACATGCCGACCAGCACATCACAAGAGTAGTTAGCGTTTGTGAATCTGTGTATTTGGATATTAGCATTTATCTTTCCTCGCCTGGTAAGATTTGGTTTTTTTCTTGTCATTGTCATTCTTCCTGCTTTCTATGCCAGTGACTCATACAAGTCACTAATGCACATGGAAAGCAGAATTCCTTCAGGGTTGCCCATCACTGTGCAGTAGAATCCAGACCCCTTGATATGTCCAGCCTCATGATTTGCCGCTGTCAACCCTCACAGGTTGTCATCTCCTCCTCCTTCGTCATACAACCTCTAGGGTTTTCCACTGCAGTTCCTCAAACACAGGTTCTTCGTGTCTTCACACAGGCTATTTCTCTGCTGGGAACCCTTTGGCCACACGTGATCTGATTCATAAACTTCTACTCATCCTTTAAGGCTTAACTCAAGACTTACCTTTTCCTAAGCCCTGTGTCAGGACTGTGACTTAGGGAGAGCCATCCTGCAGGATTTCCCACCTCCTCACCAACCCTGGACGCCAGCGTTTCTTGTGTATTTTTGGTTTGTTTTGTTCTCACGTTGAATTAAGACCCTAATTCATTGCAATCACAGTCTATTAAAGAAAAAAGAATGGCCTCTTCTGCAAAGCCTGCTCTGGCCCACTTTGAACCTTCATCTCCTTTGAAGCTCCTACTCCACTCTGTCGCTGCGACATTTATCATTTGTTATGTTGTATTTCACCATCTGTTCATTTATTTGACCTCATTAGGTTTTCAACTCCGTGATGTTCAGGGCTCTGTTTATTCTGTGGAGTTCAACCATCCAGGACATTAATGCCTAGTGTTTTAGTAAGATTCTATGTGTATGTGATACTGGTACAGGTCTACTAGGACACTTAGCTCTCTTTGTTCAAAGGGATAGCCAAAGGAGTTATAGCAAATTTCCCTATATATCAAGTCAAGACAACCTGACCTATTAGTGTAGTAAAACCATTCAGATGAAAAGTGAGCTTTGGTGGTTTGTTTGGGGTTTTTCACCCCCTCTCCCCTTATAAAAGGTCAGCTAGATCCTGGTGTCCTAACATCAGGGCTTTCTAAACATGACGAACATCCACTTCACTGACAATCACAAATGCTGTTACGGCTTTATCCTAGGCCGTATTATAATTGCTTTTATTCCCCCTAAATGTTAATAAGTTTATAATTAACTATAATTGCATATGGGAACCAACATCCAGGACTATTTATAGGTGCTTATTTACTCACCTTTTAAATCCCTACTGTGTGCAAATATATCAGACAGATAGCATCTTGACAGCAGGATAATGACAATGAGTATTCTCAGCAAACAAGATGATACTTGATTCTTTAGTTACATTCTCACTTTTTCAAGAGTTGACATATCACCACTTTTTTTTATCATCAATTAAATTTCCCTATATTAGGTTACTTGTTACTTGCAGTAATTTTTGAGGCATTCACCTTAGTTCAAATTGCCATAGCAAACCACATGATCTTACCAAATAGAATTATTATCAGCAGTCATCATCCTCATCAATTCTTTATTAAAGACTCATTTCTCAAGCCATTTTAAATTGTGGCTTAGCGTAAGTCATTTATAACCACATTTTGGAAATAGGCACATTATATTTCCATTTCATAAATATGTTTTATTAGTAATGAGTAGTATAGTATTAGATTACTATTAGTATTCTCATCATAGGTTGGAAAAATGCTTAATTAACAAAGATATTGGATCGGAAAAAAATGACTCTGGGCATATTTCTTCTTGACCAAATTATTTTCTGTTTTTTTCCCCTCTAGTCCTTTGTAATTTTTAATTGCATTCACCGATCTCAGAGAGTGTATTTCCAAGGGTCTGTGTAAGGGAAGCTGAAACCTAGAGGAAGGGCCATTTCTGAAAAGACTTCCCTGTTACTGTGTCAGGATCGCTTCGTAACCCAGTCCCAGTTCCTTTTCAGAAGCCCAATGCAGTCAGTCTTTGTTGGCGAAGGGCATTGCCGGGAATCTTCTCTGTTACACATCAGAGAGCAGCTAGCTTCCTCTTCTGGTTGTGGTCACCTTAAACTGGTGTTTGAAATCCACAGCTGCTTTTTCTGTCACCTATTGGGTGTCTTTATTTCTGAATACATACGCCTCCCTATTTTCCATGCTCTGATGTAGCCTCACGTTCTAGAAGAATAGTAAATGTCAGAGGATCACGGTGCCAGGGAAGCTACCAAGAGGTGCCCGCCTAGACTATCATGCACAGACTCCACTAACCTTGGGCACTCACAGCTCTGCTTTAGCAAAACCTTTTTCTAACCATTGTCACTTGCTTGTTTTTACTTACAACTTCTGGCTTACTTTCTTTTTGTCTTCAACTCTTGTTGGGCTTCTTCCATTGTTTTTATAGTATTTCATTTGTGGTGGAGCCTTTAGCTTCCCTCTCTTGTGTGAGATTGGTATTCTTTCCATTATTTTTCATGACATTTCCCAAGGGAGAGGGCTCTTTTGGGGAGGGTGTAATATGTCTCTGCAAGTGTATGTTCTCTGAAGAAACAAAGTGATGGTTGCATTTGTGGATGCTTTGCTAACACAAAAGAGCATGGGGTTGTGTTTCAGCTAAATGAGGGAGTCCTGGACAGCTTCAGTCCGAAGTGGCTTGCTGGTTCCCCACAGCAGGCAATTATGTTTCGCTCAATGAGTCTCTACCCAGGCAGATAGTTGTCTCAGTGAACAGGAAGAGCATTAGAAATATGTGACAGACATGTGACTGTTCCTCTGCAATTGATTGCCCACAATCGTGTCTTAATTGCTGAGACCACCTCTATCTGTACTTAATGTTTTGTTCAGGTATCTTTCTCAAGGTCCCTAGTTATGGGATTCATGTTCATAAAAGCTTCTAATATGGGCCTTCTGTTCACCCAGCAGGTGAATAATCCCCCAGTTAATAAGAAATTAAGCACTCTTATAAACTTAGCTTTAAAAACACTCAACCCAACTCTGAACTCACACTGCGAGGGGGAAAGCAACCTTTACTGACACCCCTCATGATAAGAACGAGTGAGGCAGCCCACGCCGGCTTTCCAGAGTGGAAGGGGCCTTGACCCGGGGTGCTGAGTGGAGGGTTAGGATGGAGATGACTCCAAGTGGCTGCTCTGTGACAAAGACACCGACAGCACACTCCTCTCGGGTGGGGAGGAAAAGGCTTCTCTTTGAATCAGAGACCTGCCCCCCAGTCAGTGAAGAGACCAGCCTCGCTTGGCCAGAAGGTCTGTGGCACATACCTCCTTCCTCCCACAGGGCTCCCCACGGGAACATTAAGCAAGGGACACAAAACCGCTCCCAAAGCGATATCCCGACCCGGGTTACAGATGAGGATTGATGTTATGCTGAGAAACTGTAATGGCCTTATCACAGAAATCATTCTAGAACACCATCCCTCCTCTCTTCCCCTTCACATCTGACTGGTTATCTATTGTTCCTCATTGCCAGTGCTTCTTTGAAGAGCTCTGCAGCATTTGCAGGTATAAAAGAACGTGCAACTTTTTTTTTTTCCCCTCTCCTCTTCCTTGAAGTCATTGTCTATATTTAGGTCAGTGACGTGATGAGAGATGTTGATGTGTTTTGTACCTCGCGCTGAAACTGCCTCTCCGGATACAGAGGAGTGGGGAGGCTCTAATGGCACTGCCTTGCGTTGCGTGCCTTGCAGCAGGCAGCTGCCACCCTCTGCCACCCGCCAACGTGCCGCACAAACACACAGGGTCACGGAAATCTCACCCTGGCCTCCCAGATACTCTGTGTGATAGAGGGGACTGAAGGTGAGAGGGAAGGTCGGAGGAAGTTGCTTTATCCCTTACCTGGAGTCCTTACCCAGCACTCTGCTCTGTCAAGTAGAAAATGTGGCCCTGATAAATCCTGCCCACAAAGGAACTGCACCTTTTAAACATGCAAATATTCAGTCAGAGAAAGTAAATAGACATCTCCTCCTTCAGGGAACTATGAGACAATCACAGCCACCCCCCGCTCCACCCCCAACACCATTTCCCATTCTAAGAGAAAGAAATTCTGATTTTTTTCCCCATTCTTCTTTTTTTTTTTAAGAAAGGGAGGGGCTTCCATTGAATTGCTCTGAAGCCACTGCCTTCTACCCCAACTTCCTCCCGTCTAGATAGGCTTCATTAATTTGATAAGCCGACACCAAAAGAGCGAGATGGCGTTGGGAGGGGGGTTGCAGGAGGGGCTGCCTAGGGGCTGCCCTGAGGTTTTAGAAGATGAACTGCTAATGATGTTGAAGATGTACCTTTTCAGACTGCGAGGTCCCTCCGGAAAATCAGGGTCCTTTTTCACTTATTCTGATTGTACTGCAAGAACTGAAAAATAGGGGCCTGGTCGGGATGGATGGGGTCCGTGGGCCGGGGCGGGGGTGGTAAGTAGACAGATGCGTCTGCAAGGAGGAATACGAAAACGTCAGTTACGCGACTTGGACGGGCCTCTGCCTTAACAGGGTATCTGATAATGTCATGCTAAAGAGTCAGAAACTGATGGAGGGAAAGAGATTAATTTGCTAGGTCATTTATTGAACAGTCTTGTCTGATACTTACAAACTAGTGAAATTAGTGCAAATTGGCGATATGAATATTTTGATGAACATCTGTGACCCTTGAATTCAAACTGGGTAGGATGCAAACCACAGAGCTTTTGACATGTCAGATGCACTAATCCTTGCTAGTCCCTTTCCCATCGTCTGGTGCAATGGAAGCTGATGATACCTAAGACAACCATCTATATAATCTGTCCAAGACAGTCCCAGTTTATGCCAGTTGTCCTGGTTTGGGTGAAAAATTATATATTTACCCTAATTATACCTCTCAGCAGTTGGGAGAAGCTGAGAGATCCCAGCTTCGATATGATTTTATTTTTATTCTCTGTTCTCTTACACACTTTCAAGATCCTTCTCAAACATTTACTGAAAACAAACGTGTGAGGCATTCTGAGGATAGAAAGGCATTTAAGGTAGGATATCTTCTGTGTATAGTAGTGGCAATATAAGTAATTTGTAGATATAACAAAAATCTCAAATATTCTTGAATCACAGATCAAAATCATACACAGGCTTGTTTTGCTTGTAAAATAAATATCAAGGTAGGGGTGGGGCGTCAATGGCCGTCATTAGTTAAGTGAAAACAACCCAGGCTACTGACCCCCCTGGAATTTCCGCTTCAGTAAATATTTCACTTCCTCCTCAGTTTGACCAAGTGACAGTGATTGCTTGGTAGTGTCAGAGCCAAGTGCTTTGTGGATACCAGGAGCAGCTTTGTGCCTGAGGGGTGGGGATGAGGGTAATGTTTCAAACAGATGAACAGGTCTTGGCCTGTGGACCTATCAATTGCTTAACTAGAATCTAAAATTAGAATGGCTAATAAGAATATTTATTGACTACCTGTTTTGTGCCAGTTACGGCTGTAGGTGCTTAAATATACCAATGGGTTAAAAAGATAAAGATGCCTGCCCTTGCACAGCTTACATTCTAGCAGACGTTAAGCTCATAAATAAGTATGAATTACACAGTGTGTTAGACAGTCCTAAGTGCTGTGGAACAAAGAAAAAGCAGAGCAGGGTGAGGGTAGGTGGAGTGAAGTTCTGGGACACTAGGCTTACAAGCTGCCAATGCCTTCAACTCTACCCTTGTCCCCCAGAGCACAGCCCACACCCAAACCCCACAGTACTCACATGCAGACACACAGAAGCTGCGGACCCACAAGAGGTGTTACACAGGCATTGGCCACAGTTGATTATCTTTGTTTTTCCAGCCCTGGCTGCCACAGGTACTCTGTATGCAGATTTCCATGAACGTGCAGGGCAAAGGGTGGGCGAGGAATGGTTGCTTTTGGGTTGGCCTCGACACTCCCAATTCAGTTCAGGATTCCCAGCTGGAATTCTGGGGTCCTTTTCTGCCTTTGTCGGTGGTTTATCATGTAACCTTCAGTGTGAAACGTATCTTTTCCTGACAATGGTCATATTCGTAGAATCACAAAGTACTGGTGTTACCATTTGACTGGCCCACGTGGCAAGGAATCGTTTATGGGTTTTCTAAGAAGCCAGCATTATGATTTTCTTAATACCAAAGATATTCCAAAGACAAAGCTACACGCTGTCCAAGCTTCCCTTATATTTGGTCCATTTCATTAATTTGAGAACTGTGTTTTTCCTCCTGTCGTGTGTTGTATACTTGCAGTAAAGTAGGAAGGATCAAGGTAAATGCCCCCAAGCCCACCCTTTGTCTGGTTTTGGAGAGGAGAGGTACAAGATGAACATTTCTTCTGTTCTTCAGCGTCAGGGCTATGCTTCCTGCATCACTGCAAAGATGATGGCATCAATTCGGTGTAAAAACAAAACAGGTAGAGTTCTGATTCTTCCTTCCCTTTCCTTAACTGGGACTGAAATTAGGATTCTGGCTTCCTGCCTGATTAAGGTTTGAGATGTGGAGCAGGTCACCGAAGTGAGCCCACACTGCCCGGTGCCGGCAGCCATCCTGCCGAAAGCCTGATGTCCGTGTGTACTTCCGCAGCTGCTTCCTTTTTGTTTGTGGTCAGCGAAAGAAAGGAATGGATTCACAGGAAACTCTGTCTCTGATGGGGCAGATGCTGTGCTTAATTAACAGAACATTTACCCTGGCAGAAAAGCCCTGCCCATGGATTTAGAGCCAATAAGAAGACTCACGAGCCTCAAAAGTATGAGTCCTTACTCCTCCTCTAGCAAACCTGTTGCCCAGAGAGTCAGAGCGAGGCTGGCAGGGGCCTGATGCCCAGCTCTCCCACTAGAAACTCAGCTCCAAGCACAGAGCAGGAGGTACTGCTTCAGCAGCAGCTCGGTCACTGAGCCCGGGTCTCTAGGGCCCCTACTCCCTTGTTTGCCACTGTGATGATGATGGTGATGATCCTGACTTTGAATTGCCTTATCAACAAAAAGAGCTAAGAAAGCTGTGAGACCTTTACAAACTTCTGGTCCCAAATAGATGGATTGTGTCTGGTTTCATCCACTCCCCAACTATTGAAGTTCCATAGGCAGCTGTGAGCATAGAATTCATGATTTTTAAAAATCAGTACCTCCTGGATACCCACAATTCATGTGGTACTGTGCAAAGCATTTTATCTTACTTAATCCTCATGCGTCTTTTCAATATAGGCACTATGGTCCCATTGCATACGGGAGAAAAATGAGCCTGGCTCACAGCACCCAGCTACCACGCTACAGTCAGGCTTTGGGCTCAGAAATGGTAGGTTCCAACACCCAGGCTGACTTCCCTGACTCTCCTCCTACTCTCAGCCTCTTCCGTTCTCCTGGGTGGCGTGTGCAGCAGGGCCCTGCTTGCTTGGATAGCTTGTTGCCTAATACATGTGTTTCACAACCTTTGTAATAGATCAGCTCATTAATTTCAACTGAAACTCAGTGATCAGCTCCATACAGGCAGAAAAATAATCCATTCCTGTGATGATAACAATGGATTTACTTAGATAACAGAAGTTGCTGCTTCCACTCAATTTGACAATGAGTTTTCTCATGGGAACTTTCAAGCTGTGTCACCAAACAACTTAATGGGCATAGATGGGTGTAGAACACTTTAGTGGAGAGATCCTCGAAAGTACTCCTGTCCCTTGACCTACTAATTCAACTTAAAGAAATTTATCCTAAGAACGTGATCAGAGGTGTAGTCAAAAATATATATATAAGAATGTTCATTATAGCATTATTTATAGTGGTGAAAAATTGGAAGAAAGACCTATATGACCAAAAGTAGTGGATTCGTTAAATAAATTATGATGCATTCAACTGAAAGAACATTTCACAGCTATTAAGATATTTTAGAAAAGTGTTTAATAATATAGGGAAATGTCCATGATGCAATAAGTGAAAAAAATAGAATATAAACTCCACATGATCCTAATATTTTAAAAAGAGTGAGAATGTAAACCATCCTGGGATAGATTGGAGTTTTGGTTTAGTGAAATGAAGAATAAGTGTTTCTTTTCCATAACTAAATCTGAAGTTGAAGATTTTAAGAAATAACCTAGAGAAAATTTTGGCAATGAAAGAAATACTTAGTCTCATCAGCCTAAGTTCCCAGTGAAAAATGAGTGATAGGATAGCTCTCTCAGGCTTGAAACTACTTCATGTTTTTCTATAATTTTCTTCTTTATCTTAAAACACATTTCACCAGAAGCTAAAATCTGATATAAGCTGATGTTTTTGTAATTTCATGTTTCTTTAAAAGCAGTTTCTTTCTAAGAAAAGCAGAGGTATCTATGCCATTTCAAGTAACAGTTGTTTCATTGCCAAGATATTGACACAAGGTGGTTGATTGGCTGACAAACCTTTACATGATCAGAACAATGGCACATTGGAGATTTGCACCGCTGACATGGAGGCACGCCTCATATCCACCATCCTCTCTTGTGGCAATCATATGGATATAAAGGAGGCTGTTTCTTTTTTGTACTAGGGGTGAGAGATGGGAGGAGAGTTAGGGTATTGGAGTGCTGAGCACAGCACCATTGGCTGAATGAGAAAGCCCGAGTCATCAAAATACCATCTCAATACTACGGGATTCAGAGCAGACGAAAACGAGCATTTTCTTCAACACATGAGAAAACAGCTATAAACGAGGACTATCTATGTCCTGGAAGGACTTTTGACTTCAAGTTTAAAATGTCATTGCTAACACTGAGGGTCAGTTAAAGAAAGTCTTCAAACCTGGGTAGGATGAGATAAGAGAGAAATCTAAGTCAAGGATTTATAGGAAAACTACCTAATTATACCTAGGTATTTTTGCTAATCTTGCTTTCTTAATCATATCTCTGAGAACACTTGGGTGTTTAGAAGATAAAGTCATAACTACCTGGGGCCATTTACCTGATGGCAATAGAGTCCAATTCAAAGAAACCCCACAATAAGGCTGGCCTTGCAAATCCTGCCCATCAAATCATTGTAGACATCACACCTGTCTTCCCTAAGCCAAACCTGAGCAAAAATAAGATATTGAGGCAGCTTCATACAGAGGATACAACTGGAGCCATGCTACCTATGGAACAAAATACTACCCTCCTAGCATTACATTCAAGATGATATGTAATCTGACTCCAAATGTAATACCTTCCCAGCTTCCTTTCCCTCTCACTACATCTCTCATTACTGCAGGCACGCTGTTCTTT
Source organism: Lepilemur ruficaudatus (assembly GCA_963574885.1). Lineage (NCBI taxonomy): Eukaryota > Metazoa > Chordata > Mammalia > Primates > Lepilemuridae > Lepilemur > Lepilemur ruficaudatus. Next base: position 114,640 of record CAUYRT010053198.1, read on the forward strand.
TCTTTCTCCCCTGAGTAAGCCACACACTTCAGGGAGTCAGAGGCTCAGCCCATTAAGTTCCCTCCACCCAGACTGGCCTGAAATGCCTCTTTTCTTTGCCTGCCAAGATCATTCTCTACCTCCCCCCCCCAGGCCCCATCAGATACCACCTCAGCCAGAAATTCTATGTCCTTTCCACACCTGTAGATTTTTAAGGGTGCCTTCATTTAGTGGCTATTTTATTCTGCCTTCCATCTTAGTTGGTTATCTCTTTCTCTTCACCGTCAGATTGTTACTCATCTGCATATACCTCTGATGCCAGGCCAAATGACTTCATACAGTAGGTGCTTAATAAATGTTTGTTACCTTTATTCAAATACAATATACTGTATGACTATTGAGATGTTTGATGCAGACCATATGCGCAACCATATTTTCCAGACAAAATATGTCAAGAAATGTGACCAAGGGACAGAATATTTGAAATTAGACTAGTCCTAAAAGACCCAGGTTGCGAAGGCTACTGTGACACCAGTCCATAATAATAGCAAACATGTTTAAGTGTTTGCTACACTAAGTTCTTTCCATGTAATATCCAATTTGATCATCCCAGCACAAGGAAGTGAGCCTCACAGCAGGCGCTAGTGTCTTTTGTAACAACTTATTTGTTTCTGACAAATTTTCTCTTACTATAATTGGGTATTCAACAGTGTTTGATGATTTTCCTATTCTAGGGAACTTCTAAAATGTACCAACTCTTAAGGAGGATAGACTTCTTCTAAGTAAAATAGTCATGCATGGGAAGGAATGGTGACATGTCCTCAATCAGCTAAAGAAAACTTAATGGAAGAGATTAGTCCTGCTTCAGCAAGTATTTATAAACACAGACTATGTGCCACGTATTTAGTAAGCACTGGGGAGAGAACACAGAGATGGCCCCTAACCTCATGGACAGGAGTTTAACTGCAGAGACAGCCATTAATGAAATAATCAAGCAGATACATAATTACAGTCTATGATGAGGGCAGATGCTGTGAAGGAAATATAAAGATGGCCGCGAACATGCATAACCTAGCCTAGAAAGGAGGGGCTGGTCGGAGGAAGCTTCTCAGAGATCCAAAAATCCAGTAGTGATTTGAGAAGTGACCAGGAGCCTCAGCATCACCTGGGAACTTAGAATTAGCAATGATCAGGTCCCACCTCAGACCTAAGTCAGAAACTCTGCGGGGTGGCACCCAGCACTGTGAAGTTTAATAAGCCCTCCAGGTGATGGTGATGAACCCTCAGGTTTGAGAACCACGATTCCAGCAGATGAGGTGGGCTGGGGATGGGAGCAAGGCAGAGCATCCCAGCTGTTATAACAGAAGGAATAGCGTGCTGAGGCCCAGGCTACAAGGAACACAGCGAGCAAGTGGGGCTGCCAGGGGGCCAGTGCAGAGAGCCAGCGGAGAGTGGGCTGGGGTGAGGCTGCGAGATATGCTGGCCAGATCGCTTCAGGGCCGTTGCCAGGGATTCTGCCCGCTGGCCTAGGAGCCATGGAAAGCTCCTAGGACAGAGTGTCAAGCAGGGGTATGGTAGGATCATGTTTGCATTTTGAAAGCATCCCTTTGACCACAACATAGAGAACTGATGATATAGGGCAGTGGACATGGAGAGAGTCATTTGGAGGTGACTGCAGCCCTCTGATTTGAAAACTGATAGAATGGAGTGATAGGATATGGAGACAGAAGGAAATGCATGGAGTTGACATGTGTTGAGGAGGTGACCATTAAAAGGCTCTGGTGATATTTGGAAATGGGGATAGAGCCTCGATTTCTGGCTTAGGAGACCAGATTGACAGCAGTGGCTCCAGTCACTGAGACACAAAGGGTGGAAATCCCGCATTTCATTTGGATTATGCTAAGTTTAAGGTACCTTTGAGATATGAACTAGACCTTGGCAGAAGTTGCATGGATGAAAGCCAAAGAAAATATTCTTCTCAAGGGGGAGATGTGGTGACCACATGAGCCAATGGTTGGAGATGGAAATGATTATTTTGGTGTGTGTTTGCCTGTTTTATCGTTCATTCATTCATTCTGCCTATTATACACTCCTAAGAAGATGGAAGCACTTGAATGTTAGAAGAGGAAGGTTAGTAGGTGGGATGAGGACCAGCTATGGCAGATCTTGAATTCCAAGCTAACGGTGTTGTACCACCATCGAAGGTACTCCGGGTAACATCACGGCGGAGGTGTGTTTCAGAAAGGTTGCCTAGCAATGTTATACACAGATGAGAAACTAGAAGGACAAAGACCTCCTTCTAATTTCATAGTAACTCTAAGGATGCTAAAGGACTACCTCACTCTTCTAATTGTATAATAATGCAAGGTTAGCATGTGCAGACTACTAGCAAATTCACATACCTGCGTTTTTATGTTCCCTAAGTGTGGCTATGTATCTTTAACCCGTATAGCCATATAGTTTGGGAATAGGAAAAGATAAACTTTGAGAGTGTGGGAACTAGGTCTTTTTCTCCTTTTCAGCAGCAAGCAGAGGTTGGGTATTTTAATAGAAGCTAATGTTAATTAGAAGTGCAAGACCGACACTTAGTAGGCACTCAGGACGATCTGTTAGATTGAATTGGACTGACACCAGTGAAGTCGTGAAAGAAGACGCAGCACAACACTGAAGTCCTCAAGGAGAAAGGGGCGAGCCATGGGGGCCCTTGCATGAGAATTAGGACCTTGGTGACCCCCATCTGTTCCTCCTTCCCTCCCTCCCTCCCCCACCGCTGCCATGGCGACATGTCTGGAATCGCAGTAAGCCTTATACCCCAGAGAAAACAATACTGTGTTTGAATGGTGTGAGTTGGCCTCTAAGCTCACGGTCTGCAGGCCCCATCCCCCACAATCGGGGGATTCTTACAAAAGGCAGCTTTTTACCAGAGGGTCAGCAGCCCTGCTGCCCATCGATTGGAGCCCGTTTTATCCCTCGGCACTTTCCACTTGTTTGTGTTTGAACTCACACCACAGCCTCGATGCCGCTGGTCTCCTTTTGGCGTGAAGTTACTGATGTGGCCGTCTGCATCCCCTCTGCTCAGCCCCTCTGAGCATGGTGCTGCTTTCTTTTTTGTGTCTTCCTGTCATTGCTGTTGACTCACCAGGCTGGGGCTGTTGGAGCTAAACTGAATTAGTAACAATGCAATCAACATCTCTATTTTTATCTTGGTCGGCCCCTCCCCCTCCGGACTGACTCACCATTTCTAGGTCTCAGAGCTTGGCAGTCTTAAAAGAATTATATTGGAGCTGGGGTGAATATATGCACAGATGTGATATTTCTACCATTCAATACAATGAGCGTTTTCTTTTTTTCCCCCCCTAGTGGCACCAGGGTTCAAGTATTAGAAGTATTATTTATTACGCTCATCATCATCCTTATTGTTGCTGTGTTACTGCTCAGGCTGCTGTTACCTCCTGAGGTCTGTAGGCAAAGGGAGGCAAAGGTCTGAAAGTCGTCTTCGGAGAAAGCTTTGGCTGTGAACTAAAACTTACCCCAGTTGAATTCTGGAAGCCTAAACTGGAGTCTATATAAAGCATATACCACACAACACAATACAGTAGTATTACCTTTAAAAAAAAAAAAAGCACCATTAGTGCAAACTATCTTTTTCTGCCTATGACTCTGCATGCTGATAAAATGAATTTTATAATTTATAGAGATAGATTTGTTAAAAGCCTGGGTTTTTGGAACCTACATTTGAATTCCACTCTGCCACTTATTAGCTGTAATCTTGGCCTGATTACTTAATTTCTTTGTGTCTTGCTTTTCTCTTCTTTTGTAAAATGGAGATTTTCACCTCTTAGACACATGTCACAGTACATACCTCATAAAAATGTTGTGAGGATTAAATAAACTAACATTTACAAAGAGCTTAAAACAGTGTCTGGCACATAATAAGCTCTCAATAAATGTCGGCTATTATTCTTCAACAGGGCGTATTTATCTGTTTTAAGAGAAATGATTCAGTCCTCAAAAAGTTTTCCTTTAACAAGCATAGTACACCTCAGGATCTCACCTTCCGTTGTTTCTGCATTTCCAAGCCATCCGTGCTATAGATACTAAGTGGACACTAAGTTAGAGAACAGGCCTTTTTGTCTTTCATCCATAAGGAGAGCTTTCTAGCTTCCCAGTCTGCCTTTCTCATAGTCGGAATTTTCATCTCATTTCATCAAAATTAGGTTTTGGCTCTCATGTGGTCTAAATCCAAGTGCACTTGCCCTTCTCCAGATAATTATATTTTACATAGAGTGACTTTTCCTTGGCTTATCTAATGCTGCCTCATCAGACTCTCAACCCTAATGGTACTCTTTCCTTTCTACAGCACAGCCATGGAAATAGCATATAAAACTCCATAGAAGTTTCCCTTTGTCTTCTATCACCCGGGTGCCTCCATCACTTTCAGCCCTACCCTCTTTACTGGAGGTGTAGGGAAGGCCAGTTGCCGGCCTATTTTGGTAACAGTGCACAGGGAGCGTCACGGTGCTCAAATGCAGGTGGGATTCAGAAATTCCCAGCCCCTTCGTGAGCCCCAAAAGCTACATTGTCAGCATGGCTTGCCAAATCTTGGAGGGTTGCACCCACCTTTTGGCAATCGGAGCTATACCAAAAATTATCTGAACATGTAGTTCATTGCAATTTGCTCATATCTACACAGCAGCCACAAATCAAGGCTCAGAGAACCTTGGGCACAGATTTGTGGGAGGCAGTGCTAGGAGTATTGAAATTTTCCCCCATGACGGAAAACTCTCTCGGGGTGGCTTCCAAAGCCTGAAGGAATTAAATGCACCCGTCAGCTTCATCCTGATTAGGTGTTCAGGGATAACTAGTTGGCTCTTTTGTTTTTTAATCAGTATCTTTATCCAAGTAACACAGCGACATAATTTGAGAGGTCACAGAGTTCTGCAAGGCTTATATGACGCGAAGCATCACCATCCTGATATCTGCTCCCCAAAGCTTTGAAGCGTTTTAGCTGCTGCTTCTAGTATAAACCTCTGTGTTTCTAAATAACATGTTTCTACAGTTATCTCTTGATTATTATGTTTTAGATATTACCTATGGACTCCCTACCACGGAAAAGAGAGATTTGCTCACTCACAGGTCCTCTTCTACCTCTCAGACACGAGTCCTCCTCCTCCGGCTTCCTAATCTTTGTTACATCCTAACTTTTGGTGTCATCATCAAGTGTTTGTGTGTGTGTGTGTGTGTGTGTGTGTGTGTACCATGGCTAGATAAATACTGTTCACAGTTGAGCCAAATGTTGGACTTTGATGACATTTCTCTCACATGCAACTTTTGCTTTTTCTGCAGGTACTGGCTATATTTCTTTGCATGCTCAGTTTTTTATGTTTCTGTCTTGAAATCATTCATACAATCTTCATCAAAAGTGTAAATCTTCTCTAGATACATTTGCAAACATTGGGCAATCGATCTTTTTCTTTTTGTTCATGGGGTTGTTCCTCCGGGAGTCCTGCACCTTTCGGCTCCCATCTGGGTGGGTGCTGAGCCTGCTGCAGAGCCGGCACCCCTAACCTTCACTTCCCCTTGCTCCCGTGGGGACCCTCTGGTCGTGGATTCCAAGTCCTCTTTGTCTTGGTTTAGCTCCCATTTCAGTGGGATGTATTCTCTAATCATTGCATGAGAGAGGATACACGAGGAGTAAAACCTTGAGGCCTTGCACATATAAAAATAGCTTTATTCTTCTCTCACATCCAACTAGATTTGGATTCTAGGATGTATATAACTTTCCAAAGGAATTGTTAAGCACTTCATGCATCTTCTTTTGGCTTCCAAGGTAGTCATTAAAAGTCCACTGTCATTCTAATTCCCACCCTTTAGTAACCTTTAGGATCTTTTCTTTATTCTTAGCTTTCTGAGATTGCACAGGGATGTACCCTTGTGTGGCCTTTTTTGCATCCATTGTTCAAGGTGTTTTCTAGGCCCTTTGAATCTAAAAGCTCATGTCCTTCAGTTCCGGGAAATTTTGTTGTATGAGTTCATTGATAATTTTATGATGGCCTCTGCTCTATTTTCTCTTCTACTTTTGTTCTCTTTTTGAAAGATTTCTTTAACCTTACCTTGCCATCCTTTAATATTGTTCCTGTTACTATAATTTTAATTTATGAAAGTTTTAATTTTCTCAATGTATATTTTTATGCTATTCCATTCTTAATTCATAAGTTCCACATTTTGTTTTACTTTTCTGAGAATATATTAATGATTTTTTAAAAGTGTTCTTCTGTTGCTTTTACTTTATTTCTCTGTTTTCTCTTTTCCATTTATATATTTGGACTCTGCATTTAATGTTAGAGGCTTTCCTCAAATGTGTGCCGCTCCTTGCCTATACGTTAGTTGTTAAGAGTAAGGTATTAGCAATCTAACTTGGAACCTTTTGTTTATATGTGAAGATTTTTAAGTGTTTGTGATTGGCCTGGAACCTGGCCATGAGGAATCTAAGATCTATTAGCCATTTCTCATACGCTAGTTAATTTCCCTAGAGAGAATTCTGCTGGTCCTTCTGTCTAGATGGTATGAGACTGGTTGCCAATGTTCTTGAAGCCAAGTGAGGGAAAAGTTTGGAGTAAAGTAAGATTATCCCACCACTGAGTTTGTATTTCCACCTAACTCCCATTTCCGGTACAGCACACCCAACTTCAACTATGCTTTGGGCCCCTGTGCCAGATCCCTCTGTTTCCAATTTTTTAAAGAGTAAACCACCAACCCTTTCAGGGTGGAGAAGGAATAGTTGCATGGCAATGCACTATGCACAAGATGAGGGAGAAGGGTCTCAGAGTCCAGTGCTGCTTATACAGAATCTCAAACAACCAACCTGGTTTTTAGCCCCATATACATCTCCATCATCAGAGGCCCTGGTGCCTCCAATTCCTGGGCTCTTTAAAATTCTTCACATACGTGGGCTTGCTTTTCCTTGGCTTTTCCCCATTGAAAGTTTAGATTTCAGCTTTTCCTGCTCTGCTAAATTAGTTACCATGCATTCATCTGCTTTCTAGTTTCCAAAATTTTGTTGACATTTCATATATGCTTTTGTCTCCTTTTCTAGCTACTCAGTGTAAAGTTTTCTTTTCAAAAAAGTCTCTCTTTTGTCATTTTTGTGGCATGTGAGAGGTAAGGTAGAAAAGAAGTGGAGATAAACATGTATTCAACCTGCTTTGTTTATCTGCAATTTGTGGACTGACATAGGGCATACCCTATGTCTATGTGCATCAAAATGAAATTGTCTGGATTACTTGATGAATCCATCATAAACCATTTTCACCTGGGGCTGCCATAGTGATGTGGGTCTGCATTGAAATATGCTTAAGAAATGCAGTGTGATTCTAGAACTATCCCAGGAAACATAAGTCAGGTTTCCCTGGTTCACCAGTATGTAGTCTAAAATTCACAGATCAGAACCAACCAATTCCCTGGATTCTGGACCAAGATCCAACCCCAAACTCCAGAACAGCCCAAGTAGCTGAAACTACTTAAGCTATGAGTCATACTGAAGGGATCACTGCAAGCTCATCCACTTGTCCAAGGTTTTTCTAGACTGTTTGTCCTCTGAAAACAGGATGGCACCATAGCACAACAGAGGCCCTTAGGCAGATTAGATTTAGGTTCAAATTCCAGCTCTGTCCTTTAGTAGGGTATCAGTTCAGATTGCATTTGTCTGTATGTAAGAAGCACTAGATTACAGAAGCTTAATAAAAAAGATGTTTCGTTTTTCTCATGTAATAAGAAGCCAGAGATAGGCAGATGAGAGGAAATGCAGCTGATCCATGATATCAGATATTTTCCCATCTCCTTCTATCTTCCTACCCCAGTACATGGCTTTTATCCTCATGCTTGTTATCTCAAAGTGACAAGATGCCATCTTCACTATTGGCCTTACATCTGCTCTTTAGGGCAGAGGAAAAAGAAGAAAGTAACAAGAGAAAAGAAGCAGGGCCAATCACAAATTTCCAGTGTACTTCTACTGACATCTCATTGGCCAGAACTGTGTTTCGCAGCCACCCCTAGCTGCAAGGGAGGCTGGCAATCCCTCCTCAAGTACAATCAGGATTCTAATGAAGAAAAGGAATATTAGCCAGGCAGCCAATGCTGTCTGCCACACTAGGCAACAAATTATTTCATCTCATTTGATATTCATAATCTTATTTATAAAGTAAGAATAAAAATTCCTACCTCATAGAGTTGCAGGGAGGAATACAGAAGAAAATGCATAGAAGATACACACCTGACACGTAATATTTCTCCATAAATGTTAGTTCCCTTCTCTGGGATCCTTCTGGGATCTTTCACCATGCTCTCAGCATGTGCTGTGAAGACCTATACAGACATATCAAATGTATTATCAATACTTGATAAAAATTAATTTTGTTTTGGGCATTCCACGAGACCTCTTGGCAAAGCATTATCACAAGTCAAAAAATGTATTTTTAGCTAGAATGTCTGAATATAAGACACAGAGAATATAAAGGTGATTTTTACAGTCTGTGCCTTGCTTTCTATCCCTTCTCTTTATAGCTATCCCACCCTCCAACTTATTTTTACTACACTTCTCTTGATTCCTTGAGAGATTCCGTAATTTGTATTTACTGTTATTTATCTTCAAAGCTTTATTATGCAGTCACTGCATCATTGTGTGTGTGTGCATTTCTTTAATCAGCCCCAACAACTGACCACCCCTCTGCTCTCTTCACACAGCAAACCAGGTTGCGTCGGGGAGGTGGGGGTGTGGAGAGGCTAACATGCGGGAGGGTTGTGGCCAGCCAAGCCTGCAGCTGAGGATTTATGAAAACTGCAATGGTCTATTAGAGTTTGGGTGGCAGAGGGTGAGAACATATATGGTTTCCGTGTTTTTATGTCCATGGAGTTTTCCTGCCTGTACAGACGACAGAGTGCTGTGCATCCTGCCTTGTTTCACACCAGTGCCCTGTGACCTGACGTGTGCCAGTGCACAGTCTAGCAGAGGGCGGGGACCAGGGTCACATTTCAACAGCCGACATTGGAAGGGGCCTTTGTTTTCCTCTCTGCACGGGTGACAGAGGGAAGAGGTTTGGTGCCGTGGTTGTTTCTGTGCAATGAAAAAAAGAACAGTATTCCAATCCCGCGGGAGCCAGGCTGCCTCCTAAAATCAGCGGCTGAGAACACACCCTGTCACGATAAATGCAAAAGGGAAGGAAAGAAGCCTCTCCCTCCCCATTGAAAAATGTGTCCCTTCCCTCGCAGCGCTTTTCTAGATGGTCTTCGCCTGCATTGAGCTCTGGCTCCGTGTGGAAGCCAAATGCCACAGTCCAAAGGAGAAGCTCTTTCACGGGGAAAACAAAAGGCAGCTGTCAGTTTAATCCCAAGCTCCCTGATAACATTCCAGCAGAGTTCCTTTTTCTGGAGATGAAATAAGAACCCTGGCAGGCCCTTTTGACTGGTCACATAAATCATTTGTAGTAATTGCTCTGAGAGAGGAGAGCCTCCCAGGCTCTGCAGAGCAAGGGGGGAGTCACACACCGACATTCCTCTCTCTCACGCACACGCACACGCTCACACAGTGTGCCACCACCACCGGCTCGTCCCACACATGTGTACACGCGCCCACGTGCACACCCCTCGCCTCGAGTTGCTCACGCTGGGGAGGGCTCAGGGAGCCATATGACAAGAAAAAAGCATGACATGGAACGTGATAAATAGTCAGCTTCGTGTTTCCTTCTCTTTGAGCTTGAGCCCGTTTAAATTGTTCTGAGTGCAGTTTGGGAGGGGGTATTGGGAGAGGAGGCAGGAATTGTGGGTGGGAGAGAACTCAGGATGGGGAATGACTGTGATTTGGCTTTGTCAGGCGCATCTACAGCTGTGTATTCTAGAATGCGTCACCTGCTCCCTCCTTTTTTTGCCTTTTCTGGTGAGAACGGAGATGTGGTCATAAAAATCCCGCATCCTGTGATCTGGGAGCTGCTGCTGAGGCTTGGCAGCTCACTAAGGACCGAACTCTCAAAAGCCACAAAACTATAATATCCCTTCCCCTCTGTGGCCAATAAAGATGGTGATAATCAAATAACAGGGCTTAGAAGTGGTATGGTGCCTGCAGCGGTTGGCCACAGGCCGGTGATATATGCCCTTCACTTGTGCACTGATGTACGTTCATTGAAAATATTGAGGCCACCGGAGATGTTGGGGAGGGGCTCCCCCAGGCACACACAGCCGTTTGAAGAATGAATGGATGGATGAATGAATATGTGAATGGATGGATGGATGGATGAATGATGGATACGTAGAGCTCACTGTTGTGTTATGAACACAGCTTCTCTGACAGATGAATGTCTGGTCCCTCTCCACACACTGTACGTTACAACTATCCTCCGCACAATGCCTGTGGATACAGAGGAGAAAGTGAGGGGAAGGGAGAGCCGGATGTGAGTGGGAGAGTACACCTTTCCCACTCCACCCTTCAATCCTGATTATAGAACAGCCCTGGCTATGAATCAGTGCTACAGTTGAACATGGCACTTGTTAAGCTGAAATTCACGGTCATTTTGTTTTGTTTGATAAGAAAATATATCAAACTTGGAGCACATCATTCATGTGCCATGTGCCCATATGCCCAGAGACCATTTCACCTTTGTCAAGTTAATAATAAAATCCACCTTCTTTATTTATTTCCCTATTTATTTGACACCAATGATCTGACTTCAAAAGGAGAGCAAACTGGTGGCAAAGAACTGTGTCCCTCCTAGTGTACCCTCGGTGTAAAATGCAATGTGTTCTACCACAAGTCATGTCCGCCGCAGGGCATGGAGTGTTTTACGTACCCAAATGCTCCTTTCAGGTATCCTATGGAATCTGGGCTCAGGCCATCCTTGGTTGGATCTTTCTCTTATTTGTCTTACCCGGTAACCCTAGATGTAATTTATCATTCATGCCTTTGCTAGCAAGCCAGTTGTTACAGATCAACGCATATAGGGTGTGTCCTGTGTATTATGAAATGAGTATATTGATTTTAAGGTGTTCAGAATTAGGGGCTTTCAGATATGCGTTAGTAAATTTTTGCTTTAATCTGCAAGGTCCATTTAGGCTAGAGTTCTAAACTCACACACACAAACACACACACAAACCCTAATAATAATAGCTTATACATGTATGATAATTTACAGTTTGCAACGCAGCTTTCTCTATGGCACAGTGTGTTGGTTGCAGTTTTTAAGCTGAAGAAAGCAAAGCTTTGAGAGAGATAAGTGACTTGTTGAGGGCCATAGAGCAAATAGGTGGCAGAAACAGAAATGGGAGCCCAGTGATGAGACATCTAATCTAGTTTGCCATTGAGTGTATATATATTGTCTCTCTAAAGTATTGTGGTGAATTTTAACAGATTACTTTTTACATGATTGTAATCCTAAAAAAACCTGTTTATTTTAGAAATTTTAAAAAATACACACATAATGTGTTTTCAAAATCATGCATAATCCTGCCATCCAAGATGATCTCTCTGTATCATTTGGAAGTGATTCATTCCAGTTATTTTCTATGCCTGTAAGTCTAATATAAGGTCTTGATTTATACAGCCTTAAATCACACAGCATGTGGTTTTGTATCTTACTTTTTTCACTTATGGGGTTTTTGGTCATTAAACATTATTTATAAAACATGATTTTTAATGCGTGCATAATTTCTCCTGGCGTGGCTACATAAATTATTTAAAATTTAATCTGTCACTTATTGTTGAACATTTTAGTTGTTTACCCTTTTTTGTTTACAAACATCCTTCTAAACAGATCTTCAGTGGGATTTCTGATTGTTTTTCTAGTATAGATTCTTAAAAGAGGACTTGCTGAGTTGGAAGTTACTAACTTTTTGGGATCTTGACATGTGCTATAAAATTAATTACCAGAAAAACCTTATCAGTTTATATCAGCCATCTGAATGAGCTTTCTCACCACATCTTTTCCAGCTTTAGGAATTATGACTTAAAATTTTTGCCATAGAATAGTGAAAATATATATTTTGTTATTTCAATTTGCATTTGCATGGGCATTAGTTAGATTGAACATCTGTTAAGAATCTTTGGCTAAATTGTATTTTACATTCATAAATTGTCTCCTATTCATGCCTGTTGCTCATTTTTTAAGAATAGGATGTACTTTTCTTCTTTTTAAGAACTGATATATTGTAAATTTGCATTTTTTACAAATATTTTATCCTACGTTTTAATTCTGCTCTTAATTTTTAAGTGTTTTTAATGTACAGATTTAAAAGTTTTATGTAATGAAAACCATTAACCTCTTCCTTTGTAACTTCTAATTATTTTATACTTAGGCTTTCTGTACACCAAAGCCCATTGACTTTTTTATGTTTTTTGGAGTTAATTTGTTACATTTAATTGTATGCATTTCAAAAATGTATTTTGGTATAGTTGTGAGGTGCAGTTCTGACTTCAAATTTTCCCCCCACTCTTATCTGTTTATTTAATAATGCTTCAATTCCCTATGTTTTTGACAGATAATGAATTCTTAAGATCTCCTTCTAGTCTATCATTTCTCTTCCATTGACCTCTCAATTTTTCCATTGCGAGCACAATTTCCCATTATTATGGTCTTAGAGTAGGTTTTAGCTCCCATATTACTCTTCTTTAGCTTCCTTAGCTCCTCCTTCCAGTTTATTTTTCCAGAATAACTATAAAAATATTTCCTTAAATTCCTAAATAAATCCCTTTGGAATGTTGATTTGAATTATATTAAGTCTATAGCGTAATCTGGGAAGAGTTAACCTTATTACAATATCCAGTCTTTCTATTCAGGAATGTGCAATATATCTCCATTTACTCAAGTCTTTTTTTTTTTTTTTAATGATCCTCTGATTTTCTTCATATAGTTCCTATTCATTTCTTATTAAGGTTATTCTTGGGTAACTTAAGTGTTTAATTATTTCTGTTTCCAAAATGATTGCAAAGTGGCATTTTTAAAAGGAGAGTCCTGATTAGCTAAATTGGGGTTAGACTATGAGAAAACCCAACAGAACCTGACAAGCTAGAAGTCATTAGTAATTAAATAATTTCCATCTGAAAACTAATTGGATTAAATTAACCCATTGTAAGGTATTATCTCTCAGATAAGAAATGTCCAACTGCTATCCTTCTATTACCATCAGTGACTATCCCTAATAATACACCACTCTTAGTCATTGAGTAAACAAGAAATAAGTGAACTTCATGCCTATAATAAATTCATTTTCAAACAAATTTGTCATTACTAGACAGCAGTGTTCTAGAACACACTATCCCCTACTCCTAAAGTCATACTTCTCCCCTAAGTCAGTCTCAGCCGTTAGCATAGTAGAACTTTTTGATTTCCCAAAACATACATTTTTCCATTACAAAAGTTAATGCTTTACTGTCCTATTACTTAAATTCACACATACATAGGAAACTATAAGTACATATAAATTAATATGCTTATAGAGAGAGGGTGTATGATAGAATTTTAGAGCATAAACAGATCTTACAGATCAACTAGCCCAAGCCATCTGGTCTTACTGGGACTCATGAATGTCCCGAAATTGTTAGTGAGATTGCATTTGTTTGTATCTCGTGTGTGCACATTTTTCTGAAGGGAGAGTCGGTAGCTGGATTTTGTGTGGTTGCCAATCGTCTAAGACTCTAAAAAGAGTTGAGACTGACAGAGCTACTCCAACCCCCTCATTCCTCAGATGAGAAGATGAAGGTCCAAATAGCTAAGGAGACAAACCTCTGGGCACACAGCTCTTCAAGGGCAAAGCCAGGAATTTGGGTCTCCTGCTCTCCAGCTTTTTCTGCAATCTCTTTCTGCACACTACATGTGAAGACTCGAGCAGATCCCTGCATACCCGGTGTGCCTGAGTCACATGAGCTGGGTATGGTAAAGTAGTGTGGAATTTGGAACCAAGACCCCAGAGTGAGATTTAGGTCTGGACTCAGTGGTTGTGTGATCCTGGGCAAGGTCTTCAACTCTGACCTCAGTTTCCTCTTCTATGAAATTGAGTTACAGGAATAAGATCTATCTCATAGGGTTTTAAAGAGCATATAATGAGATGATGTGCATATGTGCTTACATAACTGGTACTTTATAAACTGTAAAGTGCTGTGGAGGATTCATTATTTTCATCATGTCTCTAGGGGATTGAGGTCAGTGGAGGCATGTGGCAACATCAGTAACTTTTGGCTGCCACCCTGTGTACACCCAATGTCTCATGCTCCACCACAGCCAGCCTCCCTGCACTAATTAGCCCTCTCCACTGTTTGGATAGTAAACATGGTCATTAACTTACGCATCTCCCAAGCACCTGCTGACAAAAATTCCCTTTATGGTGCTATGCCTAAGCAAAAAGAACATGTAACTCTTAGAACTTCATAATAGAGGTTCTGTTTTTGTTTTGTTTTGCTTTATAAAATCTTTTTTGCTCAAAAACAGTAATTTGTAACATTTGAAGGATTATAATAAACTCTAGTTTAAAAAAAAATTATTTTAAACCTTATATCCAGCAGCACTGCATTTTAAATTGATCCAAAAACTTCATGGAGAGTTCCCCAGTTCATATTATTAAGCATCTTGGAAGAGCCACAAATCTGGATAGGAGAGAGGGCAACATTTCTAAAGTGGAGTAATCATACAATTTCTCGGCAATAATATGTAATCATTTAACACTGTTTGCTGTGGAGTAAAATTAGGTAAGAGACATTTTTGTCATTTAGGTAATAATACCTTACATTTGAAAAGGGCTGCTCAGTTTCCAAAGCACTTTGGAAACATTATATTTAATGTATAAATACACATTTTATTTAATCCTCTCAACAGTCCTGTTAAGAAGGAGTGATTATCCTCATTTCTAAGCTGGAGGAATGGAGGTTAACTGGCTGGAGGCCCACACTTACCGGTGAACACGGCCGGGACCTGACCCTGGTCCCGCATCCATCCATCTCTCTCGGGCTGCGGGGCAGCCTCACCCGGAAGCCCACGCTGCTGCGGGGAACTCAGAGAACACTGCTCTCCCAACAATTATACTCAGTTGGACTTTTTTTAAAGGAAATAAGGATTGTTTGTTACCTTTGTAATTTTATTATTCCAATATTTGGGGTAGAGAGAGATATTTGGAGAATGAATGAGCAAGAGGAAAAACAGTAAGCCAAAGGTAAGGTAATGAAGGGAAGTCAGGCATGGGAGAAGGCGAAGAGAAGCTGCTCATGGGAAAAGAGTGAACAAATACAACTCTGGATGGGGAGGACAGGGAACCAAGGGGTGAGAGGAAAAAGCACCGTGGCAGACACCCGCCCAGCTGCAGCCAGAGCTCTGGGGAGAAGTGCGCAGTAGGAGATGTATATGATCTTCCCGTAGGCAGTTTTAGCCAATTTAAGACCCGATCAGCTCCAGCCCAGACATCCCCAGTTACAGGATATCTTCAGGCTATCCAGACTGCACGCTGCCTTGCCCCATCCAGGAAGCAACCGGATCCCAGTGGAGCTGGAGAATGATAGCTTTCCCCCTCCCTGGAATCTGGGGTTTGGAGGTAGGCTGATCCTAATCTGAGCTCTGGGATTAAAACCATGTAGTACAAGACAACCGTTGGTGTTCAGAAATGGCCAGACCACAACTCCCTGGATCATACACCCAGCCCCATGCTGAAGGAGGTAATCCGTCTGTCCATCTGGCCCCTTTCTGCCCAGGACTCGTGGGCTTTTGGGAAGCTCAAGCACCTATCGGGAGCCCAGACCTGCGGCAATGTGCCATCACTTGGGAATTAACTCTTTACAAGGCTGCACTCCTATTTCTCAACTGTTCTTGTTTAACAACTTTCCCACCTTGGTTATTCAGTCTGTTCCTGACACAAGCACCATTGCTGCCTGGAGTTTCCAAAGATGCAGGCACGAACAGACATGTGTGCTCACATGCGTACATTTCCCTCGGATACTGACCCAAGTCTGAAATCTGTTCTCGGTTTTGACACCTTCACTAGGACATATGTTATGGCCTGCCTTTTGGTGAAAAAGAGTCCACTGTTTCTGAGTTTATGTTGTGTGCTTCTCTCTCCCCACCACTCCTGCCTCCAGGCTTCCTCTCTTCCAGCCATGGTGGTGCAGCTGACTCCTGGCCTGTGCTGAGTTTCCTTGTCTTGGGAATAGAGTTGCAAGATTTAGAAAACAAACAAAAACAGGATATCCAGTTAAATTTGAATTTCACATGAACAACAAATAATTTTTTATTATATATGTTTGTTAGTATAAGTTGTTCATCTGAAATTCAAATTTAAGTGGGTGTCTTATTTTATTTAGCAGCCCTCCTTGGGAGCCATGTCTGGCAACTCAATGTCCTCCCAAGAAGAGGTTTGGAGATGATCACAGCCCCGTGCTAAAGGTGGTTTTCATCTTTGAAAGTGGCTTATCCCATAGTGGGCTCCTAGCTACCCATAGAAGCCTGGTGATTTCTACAACTGAGCAGATTCCAACTTGATCTGTCAGTCCAACCCGGGCCTCTGAAGCCCAGCATGAGCCAGAAAAGATCCCTGAAAAAGATCCCTACCTGGATACAGCTCATTATAAGCACCAAAATATCATTGTATGTTTCTCTCTGCCAGGATTTCCTCCAACTTTGCACAAAAGGGGCAGGAACATTGCAGATGACTAAAACAATTTGCCAGCCCCATCTCTCCTCTACAGGGTTACTGGTTGCAAAATAAATAAAATCAGTGTTTACAACTCGTCATCAAAAATTATTATTCATTTTGGGCAAATGGCTGTTCGTAAAACAGGTCTGCCGTATTTTGAGTCATTATCTCTCATTCCTTTCAAAAACTAAAGCTGGCTTTGAGTTTTCAAATGAAAACAAATCGGAGGCCTCCCGGATTCTTTTTGTCTTACCTCGTGCATACAGTCTCCCAGCGATGGAGTCCTCCTGCATCACGAAGGTCCACATGGCAAGTGAGGTGCAGCTCTCTTTCTTTCCTTCTCTCTTTAAAATCTCTCTCTGATCTGTAAAACTTTTAAAACGGAAACTTTCTAATTTTCAGTGATTTATGTATTTCTCTCTCTTTTTTATCTTTATTTATTCTCATCATCAAATCAATTACTAAGTACACAGGTATTTGAGACAGCCCTATACACAGGAGTTTGTGCCCTAGAAAGACAAAATCTTGATCAATTTCCCTTTGCTGAGACCACACATGTAGACTTCTGTGCAGCCCTCTCTGCCTCGTTAAGGAAGATGAGACAGGTCACCATTAAACTATCTAGACATAGGAATGGCCCTCTTCTACTCCTAAATCACTGCACTCATCAACATCCACCAGGGAACATTTAAGAATATGTTAAATGTTTGGGTGGCACATGTAGCATTTCTTTTTTAAGTATGGGTTGTTAAAGTCTGGAAAAAAATAACCCGATTCTGTTTTTTACTGAAATAAAAATAATGTTGCTCATAGATTTAATAATATACTTATATATTCTTTAGTATTATAGAAGAATAAATACAATCCTTTGCAGTACAGTTTTGTTTTATACAAAGATCCATGCTTTTTTCCTGATATTATAAATACTTGGTCTCATAGTCCCCCTTTTCTCCTCCTTCTCTTACTTCTCCTGAAACTTACGAGGGTAAATATTAAAGTGCATTTGCTTCTGTTTAAATATGAGTCACAGGGTTTGCCTGGAGCCCTCCCTCTGAAAATGGAACTGTAAAATACCGCAGTTGAAATCAGCTCTGGCTGTGCTTTGTCCTCCTACTTGGTGTAGGAGGGAACTGGTTGAATCAAAAGCCCAGTCTTGAGTCTCTACAGAACTGAAGATACAGATCCCTTTAACCTGGAAGAGCAGATATGAATCCGGCTCCTCCCTATCCTTTTTCCCTTCCCTTGCCCCAGTCTCATCCTACCGTTAATTTATAGGCTACATCTTCAGTTTTCCTCACATGAACCTGATAACGTACCGTCTTAGGAGGACAGAAAGAGAATTCAGTTAACTGCTTTCCTTGGATTTTTGCGTCTCCTTCTCACTGCCCAGGGTTTAAAATTAACTGTCTATTTTTACCTTAATACACACACACACAGTACACATTTTGTCTGTGAACAGTTGTCTGGTTATTTTCTGAGTTCAGTTGCTTCAACCTTGAAAGTAGAATAGCTGCCTTTATCATTAGCCAATTGGTAGCATTAGGTTGATGTATAATGTTAGGGTATTTTTCCTTGCGAGAACCACTTGAAGGACTGTGGATCCGGAACAAATAGAAACAGTTATAACTCACAGAAGTGGGTTTGCTTTAGGAGAAGTTGGTCATTTCATTGTGTGCGGTATTTCACGCACAAAAATGGCACTACTCACCTGCAAACAGTAAAAGGTCGTGCTTTTGAATGTTCCCCCCTGCCAATCTTTGAACATAGGGGACTAGAGGTTACAGTAAGGCTGGTTAGGGTGGAGATGCTCTTATTAACCATGGAACAGAAAGCTTGGGAAAGAAACTCAAAACCTGACCCATAAGTTCAGACTGCTTTAACTGCCTGAAGTCATTACTTACAGACCAAGAGATTCAACTGCTTTTAATCTGCCCTCTTCAGATGAATAGATAAACTTGTTAGATATTTAAATTTACAAAATGTAATGTGAAGACTACGAAAGGGCCTGGTAGAAGATCAAGATTAGAAAGGACATGTTAATACATCCTTGTTAAATTGGACAACTTTCCCTATTTTGAAATACAATGCCAAAAGTAGTTTTGTTATTTTGTTTAATTTTGGAGGCAAGGCTGGGCCTAGATTTAGAAACTGGCAGAATGTCAGACTCTGAGGGATTCTACCACCTGCACTAGGAAAAAGTAGTGTTTTGTGGGATTGGCCCAGACCTGTTTTACCATAGACTATGAGTGAGTGATGCATGCATGAGGGAAACTCCCAGGTCAAGAACATAGGGAAAGCACACCATGACCAGTGACTGGTAGGCTTAACCATAAAAGTGAAAAGATGACAGCTATGGCCTTCGTATTGGCTTCATCTTTTCATTGCAATACAGTTGCAATAGAGGCCAGTTGTTGATAGCAGGTGGCTAGCAGGGTATCAAACTTTTTTATGCCTATCCCTGGAGAATACTGCCCAGCAACTTTGGACTCTGAACTTTTTGCAGTTTTTATCTCTGTCCAGGATTATAGATAGAATGTCAGAGGTCAAAGTCCCTTTGAGGGTCTTTGGATTGGGTTGAGTTCAACCATTTAAAGTTGGTGCTATGCAACTGTTTTTCATCCACAAAAATGGCAATTTCACATGGCTCAACCTAAAACATACCACTCATTTAAAATATTTGGCATGAAGGCTCAGAAAGAATAAGTGGGTTTTTTTCCTTATTTTATTTTGAAAAACATTTAAACAAAACAAGTGTTGAGGGACTACTACAATGAACTCCTATAGACATACCACCCAAATTCGGTTATCAGGATATTGCCACATGTACATTCTAAAATGTGGGTATTTTCTTAGGTAATCACAATGTCATTATGACACTTAACAAACTTCATAATAATTGCTTCATTTGTATTTACATTGCATCAAAAATGTTTTTTATGATTGGTTAGTATTCAAATGAAGTCCAGCCATCACATTTGGGTGCTACATCTCCAAGTCTCTTTTTTGGGGGGCAGGGGGAACAGGTTTATTTAATTTATTCTTTATTCCTCTTGCTGAAGTATTTTTAAAGCAAGTTCGAACCAACCATCATGGCAGTTTATCCCTCTATACAGAGTATGTATTTCTGAAAAATGAACCACCCCTGGTTCCCAACCACTCTTGGTTCTGAAAAGTGAACCACCCCAATCTGGTCTCCACCTCTCTGTGTACTCACAGGCCAGCCAGCAATGCCCTGGCTGCTCGGTGTCTTTGCTGTGATAGGAAAACACCCCTTCCCACCAAGGATGTGGTATTTGAATTAAGTCTCTTAATCTGGAGCAGTGCACACTCCCTCCTTTTTATTACACGCCCTTGACTTGAAGAAACTGGGCCAGTTGTCCAGCCTCACATGGGACAGAATGTTGTTAGCCTCTAAGTGATCCTGACTGTGGCCTCTCACCTCGCTCTCGCGGCCCCCAGCCAGTGCCCATGCCATGTCCTACGGCATGAACCCGCTGACATGTTCCTTGCTCAGATGGCCATGACCTGGACTCTAATTAGTTAAATATCGGCATGTATATGTGTATATGTCTATCATGTTTTTATTACTTTAAAATAATGCTAGTTTAGGATGAACTGTAAAATTGTAAAGTTTCACATGCCATATATAATATTTTCTTCAATTATAAGAACAAATTGAAGGCTTCAGCGATCTCGTAAGGAGCACCTGTGCTGGCCCAGTACTGGGCCAGGCACTTTGGTGTTATTACCTTTGGGTGTCACACAATCCTGTGAATTACTAGCCCCATTATACACACGAGGAAATTGAGTTTAAGGTAAATTCAATAACCTACCTACAGCTGTCTGGGTCCATGTCCAGTGCTCAGGTACACAGTAAGATCTTGAAAACCTAACCACTGGGTCTTTTAGTCGCCATTTATTCATTCATTCATTCATTCTGGGCTGTGCTTACTTTGATGAATATCCTTTCTTTGGATTTGTGATCCTTTTAAAGCATGTATATGGTAACCTTTTTGTAATTGCTGGTGT
Source organism: Lepilemur ruficaudatus (assembly GCA_963574885.1). Lineage (NCBI taxonomy): Eukaryota > Metazoa > Chordata > Mammalia > Primates > Lepilemuridae > Lepilemur > Lepilemur ruficaudatus. The sequence continues at coordinate 135,304 of CAUYRT010053198.1, forward strand.
AAAGGGATAGGGGTAGCCTCTGCCTTATGGCTCATTATGTAATATTAGGTGTCTGCTGTAGTTCCGGTGGTGGACCTAAACCATGGCCTGTCCAGATCCAATTCATTCCTTTACAGGGTGGAGCTACAAAGTTCACACCCATAGAAAGCTCTGACAGGATGCTCTGGCCTGGAGGACTTTTAAATGCTGCTGTAAACACTGGGAAGAGGGTAGTATATCTTGAAATCCATGTAGGATCTTTGTACCAGCTGGGCTTCATTTCAGAATCTACTGCTGTCATTACAAAATAGCTGTTTTCTCTTTAATCTGTGTGCCACATTGCAGCAATTTTCATCAAAAATATATTAAGCCCCTGCTGTAAATTGGCCCCACACACCCTTGTCAGACATGTGAAGTGTAAAATATCTTCTTTTTGCAAAGTTTTTTCTCTTTCTAAAGCCCTAGTAGACATCAGCAATTCCTAAAGCCTCATAATAGTCATCTCGCCTGTAAGCCAAGGATTATAATGCATGGCAAATCTAATTCAGTGTCAGAGACGGATCTTATCCTTTGTTTATAAAAAATTACAGAAAACGTATTCTAGAAGAAAAAAAACAGAGCCCCCATATTTCCATGCCTGATCAAATCTCACCTCGAATTGTCTGCCTAAGAGAAATTAGTTTTCCAGCCTCAAAGAAGAGGTTCCCTTGTGCTACCTAAAATTACCCTACCCAAATGCCCACAGTCGCACACCTGTGCTGAAGAAGCTACGGTCACACTTACGGTGGGGTGAATGGGTGGGTGCATGAACTGGAAGAAAAACAATGTGTTTGTGTGTACATACGGGCAAGGGAACACATCTGGGGACCACCGTCTCCTAGAATAGTTTAGGATCCTCCAGAAGTGTTTTTCGTCTCGACGACAGCAGGGTGCTACAGCGTGTTCTAAGTGGGGTCAGCTTGAAACCTCATGCGGGAGAGTCGGCGAAAACGACAGAAGCTCATTTCCTGCCTGCAGCTTTCAAGACACTACATCTCTGTGGTGGGAAGATTTGTCAGCCAAGAATGCCTGTCTGTGTTGTGGAGAAAAGAATGGAGTCCATTCCTTACCAGAAACTGTGACTTTTAAAAAACGTCTTCCACTCTTCCAGTTTTTTTATAAAAGAACACAAGAACTGCGCTGCCTGCAACATTCCCCAGAAGCTCCTAGAACAAGATAGATTTGACAATTTAACAGGAAATTGCCTCCGAGTTTTAAAGCATTCTAATTTCACCCTCAACACTCACTAAAATGCATTCAAAAACATTTCATGTGTAATATGCGTGACACATAAAGCATGACCCATTCAATTGAATTCAAATGTAGTTGACATTCTTATGCTTTTGTTTTTAAGACACAACAGGCAGAAGTCAGCATTTTAAGGGACTTCCAAATTTACTTTTTGTTTTCCTCTTCAGAGAAATGTCTGTGAAAATTCAACATTATGTTAGGCTATTGTTGGGTTAGTCTTTTTTTATTATTATTATAATTATTAATGAAATTTCAGGTTAACGTCTCAGGCTTTCCTGAATTTCAGGATGGAGTATTGACATACTGACAGGCTTGATGCAAACCTTCCATCGCCTCGACTGTGCCTTCTCCCCTCGCCCTGTGGCTGCCTTCCTGAGCCCTGGGGAGGAAGCAGCATCGCTTCACTCTCAGTCACTTTCTGGGCAGAGATAACTATATTGGTAAGGCAGAATGATTTTTTCCCCTCGAAAACTTCAGCTATTTGGGAGTTTCTAGGTGTCATTGCCACCAATTCTTACCTTCTTTCAGAAAAGAAGCCTTCAGGGCAGGCATCCTCTTGGCACCTGACCCTGGTGTATTAAGCAGTGTGAAGACAAATAATCTTGGCCAGCTCCGCAGAGGAGCGAAGACTGTTGGCGGTGCCATGGGCAAGAATCGAATAGGATGTGCTTTTCCAGCATGGGACACAGATTCACACCCTGCCCCCAGCTGCGTGTTAGCCACAAAACTGGGAGCAGAGAGGATGGCATTTTCCCCGTAGGAAATCATTTTGAAAACCGGACAAGAGCTCTTTAGACCAAGTAGAAGCCCAAACTGGAAAGCCATCTCAGTAAGTCAGTAAGTCATTCGCGTTATAGAGCAGAGGAATGGCTGAGGTGGAGACGGAAGTGGTTAGTATGCTTAAGCAAGGCCTTGTGACTAGTCACGTAGGTGGAGCCAGGACCAGGGTGAGCTAGGAAGGCACCTGGGTGTCCAGAGCACACTCAGACCGGGTGTGACGGTGGTCCTGCTGGGACACCAGGCACCCGTCGATTGCCTGGATCGATTTTGCTGGTCTAACCAGCATGCTAGGTGGCTGGGCTCCCTCCTCCCCATTCTGCACATGTTCCTCCTGGTACTGCACACCAAGTCAGAGAGAAGGGGAGCCTTCCCGGATAGAGCATCATTCTTTAGCCAAGCATGTATGATGACTTTGTCTGCTATCTGGCATTCTAAGGGAATATAGCATTCTGGTTGATCTTACTGGAATAACTAAAATACTGAACATGAATATTATAATTTTTCCAAATAAAACACATTATAGTAAAATGAAATGAGTACGAGGCAATCTTTTTTTCATAATGATTTATAAGTTACTTCAAGATCATAACAGGGCCAGAGGGTCATGGGCATGAATATGGATTTTCCGCACAGGACTGTTCCTTGGGTGCATGAGTACTTCCTGTCAGTGAGTTCTGGCTAATGTTAGAAGGTAAGCCATGACGATATGCAGTGCTATTTGGTTTTTTTTCTTTTTCCTTCTAATTAGGAAAGTAATATATTCTCCTAGGCTTGTGCCTCGCCAGTGGACACTACCAGTGGAATATTTCAACATCCACCTATAAATGTTTGCTAATCTAACATGAACAAATTATAGAAAATGTGTATAATACTCTCTGGGGCTGAAGATCTGCATTTCTGGATTCAGTGTCTAAGTTGAGTTCTTTGGTAGAAAGCAGTAAAAATCAACTCAGGTGAACCTAAGCAAAAAAAAAAAAATATTACAAAGCTATTAGGTAGCCCACAGATTCCAGAATCCTGGGGAATCATGCTTGGAATAGCACAGCTCTAAAGGTAACTCTTGAGCTCTTTTAGCAGGCAGTGGTATTTAAGCTTTTAAGATGCCACCACTGAAATGAGTCAATTCCAGCCATTTTCCATCCTTGTATCCATTTGTTTGAGATTCAAAGACCTGAGAGAGAGCATCCACTTGGCCAGTGGGTCATGTGCATGCAACTTGGTAAGAGGAGAACAGGGCATCTTGCCTGGCAGTTCCACAAAGAAAGTCAAGGGAGATAACTCCCCAGGAGGAAATTGGAGTGTTGTTACTTAAAGGAGGGTGGGCAAACTAGCATAATAAATGTCCCCTACAGGGAAGTCCTGCACTGTGTCTTCTTGTTCAGGTCTCTGATGTAAGCAGCTGGGTTGGTGGTCTTCTCCATGAATCTGTTAGTCTAAACTGAAGCTAGATGGGCTGCAAGGAAAGGTGATTCAAGAGCTAGTGTAACAGGTAGCTCTTATATGAATATATGTCTTGTTTTTGGACAAGTAAGAATGGATCTACCCGTGAGGCAATAACTTCTCATCCTTATTGGTACTCTTAAAGAAGACCAGTTCTATCAGAACTAGAATTCTACAATGCAATGTTCATAGTGTTAGTATTTTCTAAAAATCTTGTGATAGGAAAAAAAGGGCTTTGGGCTCAATTCAGCACTTCCTACATTCCACGTCTTGTTGCTAACTGGGTAACTTATAAGCACCAACTATATGACATTTTTAATGCTGTATATCTGAAAATACAGACTGGAACAGAATAGCTGTCTAATCTTGGTTAATTCATTTAACCTCTGTGTAACTGTGAGATAGTCTTATTGTAGAATGTAACTCAGAGCATATTAATTTTGAGACATGTAAATTAATATCAAAAGTAATTTTTATCTTAAATATTTTAAAACTAAATTGATATTAAGATACCAGGTTAAATCTCTGTTCCCAAACCATCTATATTGTTTTAAATATGCTATTTTTAAAGGAAACCTTTTGATCATTTTTACAGGAGGAAGTGGAGTAGATGACTTCTCAGGTCTCTTTCAGATTTAATATAAAGTCTCAGCCCTTTGTGTGGGACAATAACAATGTTTTCATTCTGCTCTCTTCATACCTCCATGAGCAGAAATTGCATGCTTGGAACTCAGCATAGTGCCTGACAGTTAGCAGGTACTCAATAAATGTTGATTAAATTGGTTTGTTCAATGCAACCGAAACACATGTAGCACTGTCTACATTAATATTCTCTAGCCTACAACATGCATCTGCCCAAATACTCAAAGGCTTTAAGTTCAAACAGAGATTTCAGTATATCTGGCACCCTCTAGCAGGCAGAGCCTCCGTCACTGCCAGGTCCATCTGTCCCAGTGGGCTGCTCTGGGAAGGAACACCTTCATCTACAGTAACAATGCCAGGGAGCTGGCTGCTAAACAGTAGCTTATGTTGGTGAGGAAGCAATACAGAACATGTGGCTTGAACACAGTGGGCCGAAAATGCTGTAAAATACGCTCTGGTTTCTGGAATAATACTGGTTTTGAAATAATGTGCTTTGTGACCCACTAGCTCAACAGTTAACTTTCAGGAGGGACATTTCTTGGTATTGTGAGTAAAGCTGCCTTGACTATCACCTTGAAATTAAGAGTTTTAAAAGGTTAATAATAACAATAAATGAGGGGAATTCTTATATATTATAAAACATATTTGTGTTATATTTCAGAGGAAATCTATTTATAACTTTATAAGTCAGTGACATGGTCTGTTTAGATAATGGGTGCCTTATTTTCTTGAAGGATAATGTATGAGAATATACTTCATAAACTTTAAAAATGTATATAAGGGCCATTATTCTGTCTTCTTTGGAGAAGTTTCTGTTCATCTCCTTTGCCCATTTATAAATGGAGTTTTTTGCTTTTTTCTTGTTAATTCTTTTGAGTTCTAGGTAGATTCTTGTTATTAGACCTTTGTCAGAGGTGTAAAGAGCAAATATTCTCTCCCATTCTGTGGGTAGTCTATTTGCTCTAGTGATAGTTTCTTTAGCTGTGCAGAAGCTTTTTAATTTGATCAGGTCCCATTTGTTTATTTTTGTAGCTGCATTG